>VKOC01018840.1:0-40320 GCA_009364415.1 Spea multiplicata | reverse complement strand
TACACAAGGGGGGGCAGCTAGCCAGGTTTCAGCATGTACTGGCTGACTTGGCATGATAGGAGTGTAACTGCTAACAGCAATCACAGTCCCATCATGCCTAGGTTCCAGCACTTACACATCCATGCTATCACACACACACACTCATTCATTCATATAACCATTCATTCACAGATTCACTCCCTCAATCACACACACTCATTCAAACACCCTCCCCACCCCCTTACCTGCACTGCAGCTCCTCGATGCCGCTCACAGACTTCAGCAGGGGCGCGGCCTCCCTCTACCTTCTCTGCTAAAGCACAGAGGAAGTAGGATGTCACGTGAACTCCGCTTCCTCTGTGCAGTCCAGAAGACCCTCCCACAAGTAAGTAGCAGGGCTTGAGGTGCGGCTCGCGTAAGATCGGTTGCCCTGGCTGCCGATCTTACGCGGGCTGCACCTCTCGTCCCTGCCTTATTTTAAAAAAAAAAAACGGAAAAAAAATTCCGGGCGGCCTCTTTGCTTAGGCCCCCCTGCCGCCGGGGCCCCGGTCGCAGTCGCGACCCCTGCGACCCCGGTAGTTCCGCCACTACCTGGCTGTATGAGCTAGAACCTAGCAAGTTGAGTTAGTGTTGAGTTGAGTTGACTAACATATGTTAATGTCCATGTGCCCAGGCATTATGAGTTGAATTTTGGTTGCAACTTCTTTTTTATTTGCTGCAACAGGTTTTGAGTTAATACGCATTCAGATTTGCATTAAACTTAAAGCTAATAATAATAATAATAATAATAATGGGAATACTCAGTGCTGCACATGAACATGATTTAAAGGAACAGAATTTAGACAATCAACCCCATAAAGGAAAAAGTTGGAATCTTAACTAAATAAAAGTTATTTTTTATTATCACTGTGTCTTTTGTTTGGAAAAGTTCTACAATTGCTTCTAGGCTGATTTTAGAAGACTTTGCACAACCATTCTTATTAAACACACACATGTGCACACACACATTATTAGGAGCACATGTCAAACAGTAAAACAATTAAATGAAGTAAGACAATATGCAATCATTGTTAGTATACAAAGAATCTAGTTTTATATTTGTGATTGCAATTGTCATAACAAATACTGGAATGTTGGAATCATTTGGACTTTTTCTTTATTTCAGGTTTAAAGTGTCTTAACAGACATGATTCCTTTCTATCCAGGAGGGGCAATGTTGGGTAGGAAAGCCTGGCAAAGAGGGCATGGGGATATTCCACAACCCCCATGTGCCACTATAATTTGACAATTTTGTGCCACTTCCACAGCCTTTTACTTGTTCATTTGTGGCTACAGGGTTGTCTAGAGCAGCAAAGGACAGCTTTTACATCATTACTGGATCAATGATGTGCTCCCGTAATGCTATTTGCAGTCAGATTCTGTGTTGAACAGGGCAGAATAGTCTTATCAGAACAATGCAAATGCTTTACATACATGATTGTAGTCCTTATGAAAGCACTTTGGAAAAGAAATAAACAGAAGTAATGAGCATACATGTTGTGTCCTTTATCATAAATATTAAGAAACCTTGACAAAAAATATATAGATTACATTAATTGCTGTGGAATTTACTTGTTTTGTCCTTCAGAAACAACAATTTTTGCAAAAGTGTTTCAAACATTTTTTTGGGAACAGTCTACATTTATAAACTACATCCCATGGACAATTTGATGGCAGGTCTTGCTTGTGTGAATTACATTTTATCTATGCTAATTTATTGTGGAATCAAAACATTTAGGCATTTATTATTTTTCAATCGCATTTGGTAACATAACATTTTAACTTTTATATATATATATATATATAATTTATATGTGATCATATCATGTAAAAGTGCAAAAATAAAAAAGGTTGAATCAATAGTTGATTGGGAAAAGATGCTTTGAACCAATCAGTGGTGGGCAAGCCAGCTTCTGTGTAGGAAAAGCCAGGACCGGGTTTTTTTGTTGAGTTTTTTTGTTTGACTTGGAATGTCCATTGCATGACACAGCATTTGAATTACAATAAACGAGGAAGCGCCGATGGCTGCACCAGAACTAGATACCAGTCATTGTGTTTTTCTACAATTCCAGGCGCGTTTTTGTTTCTTCACTTTTTATAGAAGTTACACGTCCTCTCATTATATGAGAGAGCCAGAGATGAACATAAAGAAGACCTTTATAAGAAGAATTCTGACAATAACAGACACAAAGAACCTAAATTACAATACCAGAGAGCATTTTTTTTCTCTATGATGATATATGGGGGAGGCATCTTCTTTTCTTACTCATAGAGATAAAGAGATTTTCTTATTGACAATTTCCTTTATAATAAACATTGGGATTTCAGTTGAAGATGCAAAGGAATAGGTTATAATCCATCCCTATTTTCATGTACAAAATTTGATATAGGACGTTTCATATTGTGTATGTATATTTTCCCTGCATTTATAATATTCCATTTGTTCTCCACTTAACTCAAATTAACCGATCCTTATTTGCCTCTGATGTGAGAAAAGGCAACATGTTGCATATTATATAGGAGGACAGTAATCACCACCAGGGAAATGGATAAGACTAAACACATTTGTCCTGTTGAAAAACATTGAATAGCGTTTTGAAATTGTTCCATCGGAAAAACATGTGGAGATGCTTTAGAATGCATGAATTTAAATTTTTTGACTCCATCATATTTTA
Source organism: Spea multiplicata (assembly GCA_009364415.1). Taxonomy (NCBI): domain Eukaryota; kingdom Metazoa; phylum Chordata; class Amphibia; order Anura; family Pelobatidae; genus Spea; species Spea multiplicata. Next base: position 37,627 of record VKOC01018840.1, on the reverse strand, counting down.
CTTTGTCTATTTAGATTCATAAAGTGTCACTGGAGTCAACTACAGCTATAAACACATAGTTGTTTACGTCTATAGAAGGAACCTTAGATCCTTATAATTTAGCATTCTCTCCTTGAACCCCTTGTCCTCCAGTTATACCCAAGCCCCCTCAATTTTTATATTATGTCAGCTTTGACAATAAAATCTGTATATATATTAGTTATTAATTTATAATTCAATGAATATCTCCATGTATGTTAAATTGTGTGTTGATCTACAACAAACAAGAGATGCATTCACTCCATGAGCCCATGGCCGTTCCAATAGGTATACTGTGGGCTTTTCCACATAATTTATTCTCCCATAATAATGTTTTCCCAGACTGGGTAATTCAAAATTGACTTGGGAATTTCGCCCATTCAGCCATCTTCAATCATCACTCCTGATGATGACCTAAGGTGGCTGGGCTATGCATTTTAGGACAATCAAGGCTAAAAGAAAGAGATGGAATACAGCAACTGGAAAGGCTTGCATGTTCCTCTAACCAATACTGTCTTGTTCTTCAATCTATCAAAGCTTTCTTTTTGGTAATACCTCCCCTAAAAGACCCAAAGCTTTTTGTGATGTGTGGGGTAGTCTAGTTGGTCCTTAATGAACTACTTAGCGTATGTGTGTTTGTTTTTTGAGATGAAGTATGTGTGTTTGTTTTTTGAGATGTTTGTTTTTTGAGATTACACTGGTATTATTCTTTTTTTTGGGGGGGGGGGTCCAGCACTATTTGGCTTTAGGGCAAGTAAGGCCAAGTGGCCCATGAGGCCCACACCCCACCAACTAGGAAGTAACACACACTTACACTCAGTCTTTTAAAATCACGCTGCACGCAGACTGTCTGTATCCCTGCTTGCACGTGGTATGAGCTGCCGCACTATTTTTGTGATGTGATATAACCCATTATGCTCCTGACTTTGCTCCCAGTTTAGAACAGCCCTGTTTAAAGAATTAGCCCCAATCCCTGAGTCCTCCCTACCCCTGCTTCCATCACTACCTAGCCTTTTGATTCTTCTTTGGATTATGTTACTTGATCTAGCTGTCTGGACTCTTGGGGACAAAAAAAACGAGTTAAGGTGCAAGTATGTTAAGGGACTAGAAATCACTTAACTATGTACATAATTGTGAACTAGCAAAAGGGTGTGATCAGGAAAGGGGGGGTTAATGATTATTTTTCAGAAGTGTTAGGTAAGTAACATATTCATATTCAGAACTGTAACATTGCTTTGTAATTTATGATAAACCTGTACACCATGACTGTTATTTTCACTAATATTTCAAAATAAATACCATTGTTGCAGCGATTCCCAGGACAACACATTCCATCTCTGTGACAACGTTTCTTCTTTCTTCTACAAAGCACACAGGAAGAAGGAGCCTGGTGAGGACTGTAGCAGTACCTTCCAACTTCACATTCTTTGTCACTAACACAAGGATATGCCTAAAGGAAATTTAAAAAAAATAATAATAATTGTAAAGAAATCAGAAAACATGACTTAGTCAGCATATTACACTGCAAACTGTGTCTGTAGAAGAATGATCAAGTTTTTATGTACTCTCATTCCTGCTCATGCTAATTCTGGTTAAAAAATAAACAGAAATCGTAACATCACAGTTTACCGGTATTATTATTAGTATATTATTTATATATCCTCAATAGTATATAGTATCATCAAATCATATAAACCATATGTAATTTGTGTACAGGATGAAGTCATTTAGCAACACTGCAATCCTAGCATTTGCAATTGCTTGAAGATATTGATTTTCTGAGGCCTGAAGCTGAATATCATCATCACATCCAAAAATTAGAGATTCAATTACATCATTGGGTAATTAATGCTCACAAAGTACTCAGCAAGTTGCAATGCATTAATTCAGTTTTCTACATTCCGAAGGGGCTATAGAATGCTTCACTTGCTCTGTTGTTTTATTTTATGTACAAAGACACACACATGACACCTGCTTGAAACCAGGTTAAGTTTCATATGTCAAGTGTCATATAGCGTAAACATATGATGCATAAAAACGTATTAAATATTTACTTATCAACCGCATTATTGGCCTGTGCTATGTAGAGATGCATCTAATGGCACTGGAAGTTATATTACATTTATTAGACCTGGAATCTGTTTTTTGAGGGTATTTGCATATATATATATATATTGCTAAATATTAAAGGTTAAAGTGAATGTCATTAGCTATTTACACACAGTATTTATTGTAATTTCATAACCAGACACCAGATGGTGGCAAATACAAAAAAATGAAATAAACCGTTTTAGAAGTAGCAAGACATTATTTTAATGTTAATAAACTCACTGTTCATATTTAGTTTGTATTTATGTTCATGTATTTTAAGTACTATACCATGTTCTTACACTAACTTGGCTGGCAATGTTAGGTCTCAGAACTCGGGTACGGCTAGTGTGACAAGTGGGTTCTGCCATTAAACATCCACGTTTAGTAATCATGTTTTTTCCATTACTTTCTACAATGATAATGCGATAATACAAATCCTTGATCTTTAACCAAGCATCGAGTAGACAAATCCTACTAGGCGGCTTGATTCAGAAACAACAACACCGTATGGTACGGCATTGGTCTTAAACCCAAGGAATTGCTTTGTAAATCTCATGCCTTTTTACTGTAATAATTTTACATAAACAATTGCAAATTAAAAACAGCAGAATCTTCTTGAAGATGAGCTTTGCCCTAAAACCAAATACCATGAAATTCTATCTTCTGTGAATAGAAAAAAAGAAAAAAAATAACACAATCTGGGATGTTGCATGTTGATTTTGTATCCCATTTCTAATCTAAAGCAAACGGAGAAAAAAAAAGGCCTGGGATTTCTCCTCCCTGTTTCTCTTTCCTTTTACTATCTTAATTGCAAAAATGTTCTGATCTAATTGGAAATACCCTGTCTTGGGTTTTTGGCACAAGTATATATATCCAGAGGCCTGGAAGCAATAGTATTAAGCTATGAATAATCTAAGCCTTTAAAAAAAAAGATACTCTAATATGGAAAACAGAATTGCTTTATGTTACATAAATACATTGCATATTGCAACATACAACCAAAAATGTCACTGAGAGCAATAATTCAAAATGATATGCTTTATTGGGAAGGAGCACAACTGCCGCTATAGAGAAGACACATTGGTCATCAGAACTTACAATCCCCATGATAAGGTATCTAGAGAAAGTGTTTCCTTGCGGAAATTACAGAATTCAAGTCGTTTGACAGATGTAGATACCGTAATGTGTATACATACAACTGTTTAGAAGGTAACAGAGGAATCCAATTAAGGTTCGCACTATGGAAGTACGTGGTAGCTCTAATACCTTGTTATATTTAACTATGAACACAAGCTCACATATTGTTACTGTGCTACGTTTTCCTTTTTTCTCCATTTTCTCTGCTTCTATAATAAGGATTGAACAAATTTGTATATAGTTGAACAATACCGTGAAAAAATAAATAAGGAAAAAAGGTAAAGCACCAGGGCCTGCACGGCCTCCAAGGAGCCCCTTTCACAGGCCCCACTTGCATGATGGAGACTCCTGTCAAGTTGTGGCCCGCTCGCACCACAAACCCCCTCCCAGGTCGGCCATACCACTAGGCCAGCGTCCACTGCCTCACTGAGTCGGAATGCTGGGAGTGAGAAAGCATAAAAGGACCGAGGAGGATCAAGAGAGAGCTGTCGCCGGCTGGTGGGCTTCCCATCCTGAGTCAACAAAAGTAGCAGTGCGTGTGTGTGCGTATGTTAGTGTGTGTAAATATGTTCATGTGTGTGTGAGTACGTTAGTGTGTGTAAATATGTTCATGTGTGTGTGGAACTATGTTAGTGTATGTGTATGTATAAGTATGCTAGTGGGTAAATTGTATAGGTAAGTTTAAAAAAAATATGAAAAGAACTAAAGAATGTTTGCATTCTTGTGTATACATGTGTATTTGTAAATGTACATTTTGTGCGTATGTTTGTGTCTGTATATTTGAATCCATGTGTATATGTATATGTTAGTCTATAAAATAATGCAAAGGATTAAAGAAAACATTGCAATACAGGGACTGGGGGAAAATACAGGGGTTGGGGGCAACATGAGTAGGGGCTAGGGGGACAATACACAGACTGGTGGGAAATATGGCTTTATAATACATGCCTAAATGAAAAGCATGAGAATATTTCACTCCTCTTGCCACAAGTGTACATTTTAGATGTTGAATTAGCTTATCAATTAAACCCAAATTGTGTGTAAAACAGCACCAAGTCGCACTTTGAATGAATACACAGCCCTTATTACTTCAATAGCATCCTAAAAATAGTTTACTTACAATGCTTAACTCCTTAAATACTAGATTCCAAATATAATCTGTGTCTCTGTGTCCGCATTATAAAGAGCATATAAATGAAACAGAGGCAAAAGGATGAACCAACACAACTGTAGTTCTAATTTTCAACTGAATTTTCTCAGATTTGTCTAGACTAGGGGAGAAAGGCTGGCGTATCTGACAAAAACATCTTGCGCTCAGAGGTCTTGCTATGTGTGAGGTCTGGATTCTGTTCATTAACACATTGTATTTGAGAAATCTACGAATTCTGTCTGTTTTTGCAGGTGCCTTGAGTGGCACTGCTGTTGTTAAAATGATTTATTACATGAGTGGGTGAGATATTCTGAAACCACAATCACCATGTACAGGACAAGGAAGACAGACACGTCCAACTCGGCAAGTATATATAAAAATAAGAACATACTATCAGTATCCGCTAATGTGTGTCTATATATATATATATATATATATATATATATATATATATATATATAAAAGCACTTATGATGATAAGCAGATTTTCATTAAGTATTTGATGGCTACATTACCAAAAGATGTCACATTTATGCCTTCTTAACCTACAATAAATACTATGTGTAGAGAAATACTTGGTCTGAGTCCATAACCTCCAAACCATTGCATTCCATGTACTCTTGGGATCCAAGAGAATGCACAAGAAAACACAAAAGAATAGCAGGCCGGTTTGACTGAGATTAATTTAATTGTATTACAAACAGCAGTCTTGGCCTTTGTTGTAGGCAAACCTCATTTGGTTTGCGCCTTCATAATGCATAGTCAGTGTGGTGAGAAGTGATTTTTCCATTTTACTAGCACAGCTCATAGCTTCCACAACTCACTCAGTAGTGCAATAAGTTGCACATTTTAAAAGAATACTTTTAGTGGAAAGTCGATATAACAGTGACAGTTGCGCCTCCACTGAAAGGATCAGTTGAATATACTTCTTGAAAAACTTGAAAAGGAAGAAATCGATCAATCAAATATCATGCAATCAGTGGGAAAAAGTCAGCTATATACCAGGTTACCCTAAGAACAGTACACTTTAGCTCTGGGACTAGACTTCCGACTGGGCTGTCTTGTCCACAAGCCAAAACTGGCATGTACTCAGCGCCCGGACACATTGCAGATACCCCTTTTACTAGCATCCTTTCACTGGGAAATGAAGAGGTTTAAAAAGAATAGAGAATGGTGACACCATACAAGTTCTTAGCCTTCAGCAAGAACATAAAAGATCAAAAGCAGATCTTGAATTCCTTTATTATGACATAAAGAACTTGGAATAATTTATAAACTAGGTCCTTCAGCAGAGCTTTGCCTAAGGCCACACTGGCATTTGAAACAGCCTGAAAACAATCTTAAAGCTCAAGGTCAAACCCAGAAAGCTCCTGCTCCAAAACAACATACCTAGTGCAAAGTGTTACAGCTGTCTGCTACAAAAAAAAATTATTCTTAGTCTTTATTGAGCCGATCAAAGTAGTAACCTATGGCTTGATTTACCAGAAAGTAGTATTTTAGTAGATGGGCTCTATATTCCAGTTTTTACCTGGGGTGTCATGGGGCAAGGAAGTGGAGCCATAAGGTAACATAAAAGGTAAGGTTGTATAATGTTAATTAGATTTGTCAATATCAGAAGTTAACAGAATAAAAACACCATCAGCATACACAAAAAATAAAAATAAATATTAAATATATGTTATTTCTCCTTCTCAGTGTATATTGAAATGTAAAATATACAGTATATATATATATATAATATATAATATACATTTATTTAATATAATATATGTTGTCTGGAAACTACTAGTGCATTCTTTTGTTAATTTGGAAAAAAAACCCTGAACCTTAGAATTCAATTTGTAATTTCATAATATAATCCTGGGTGTGACTGTGCATTCCAAAATGCCAAAAGCACTAACTTGCGAATAGAAACAAAAATATTTTTGTAAGCCTTCAAAAACGAAAACGGTCTGACCTCTACGGCACCCTTCTTTCTTATGCCACGACCCACTCATATGTTCAAAAAAACCACACTCTTGGGATGGATCCCATTTGGATAGTTAGCCTCTGTCAGAGGGCAGTCGAATAAAAATAAACATATAAACTCAGTATTTCAAGAATTATCAACTGGAACACAAGATTTTGAATAGAATAGTTAGATGCTTTAAATAGCTGATAATAGGTGACAATGTAATTGTAAAAAAATGACAAATATTTGCTATTTTTTCCTAAAGATGTGTCTATAGACACACAAATACCACAGTGGAATTGTCATGCTTGCAAACTTCCCTGAATGGTTTACAAAGAATTGCACACACAACACAGGAATATCCAACAACAAAAAATGGCACAATTATTGGCATCCTTTTCGTCAATACTTTGTGCTACCTCCCTTAGCCAAGATAACAGCTTCTCCTATAATGCCTGATGAGGTTGGAGAATACATGACAAGGGATCTGAGACCATTTCTCCATACAGAATCTCTCCAGATCCTTCAAATTTTGAGATCAACGCTGGTGGACTCTCCTCTTCATTTCACCCCACAGGCTTCCTATGAGGTTCAAGTCAGGGAACTGGAATGCCCATGGTAGGACATCATTTTTTTTATTTTAAGCTTTCTGGCAGTAAGGTGTTCATTTAATATCTGTTGATATTCAATTTTGTTCTAACTTCTGCAATTCTACAGCTGTGATCTTTGGAGATATTTTGGCCATGCAAAACATTCTTTTCTCAGTGCGCTAAGACCATATAGATATAGATCTTCTTCCAGGTTGATTCTTTATATTTCCTAATGACGGGAAGTTCTTAAATATTGACCTGATGGTGGAAATGGGCATTTTCAATTTTAGAGACACTTATAGTCAGTTCTATTTCTTGGCCTTACACACTGTGATGAATACCTGGGAATCTGGCCTGTGTGTTACCTAATATTTATACCCCTGTGAAATAAGAAATCATGCTTGAACAAGTTCCTGTTCCTAGTCACCCAGGTGTACTAAAAATATAAAATATCAATGAGAATATACTTCAAATATATTTCATCTACATATGAATTCACAGGGATATCAATAATTGTGCCAAACATGTATTTAACATTATATAAACCTGTGTTGTGTTTGCAATTGTTTGATATCCATGATAGTAGAGTATTTTTGTGTATTTTTTTTTTGAAGAAAAGATTAAAATATTGAATTGTGTAAAAAATACATTGTGTCTTGTGTATACCTTCCTCAGTTACAAAGTCACATGACAATTTTTGGTAAAGCCACACCCATCAAAACAAAAGTTTCCCTCTTTGGCCCTTTAAAATGTACGGTCATTTTTCCAAAATCTAATTTGTTATAACGGGTCATAAATACACGTTCCCAATGCATTTGAGGCACAATGGTCAGATTTTATTAATTTCATTAGCCACAAAAATTCACACCTATTCTAAATGCTGACTACTCATAATCATCATTAAATCCAGTGCAGGCGCATGTTTTTTTCCTGCAGTTGAACTAACATTAGAAACATACAGTAGACATCTGGGGATGTCTGAACTTGCATGTGTACCTTCCAAAAGTCCCTTGATGCTTACAAATTTCAAGTAAAAATCTGCTGATCTGGAAAAAGATTTGTGGGAAGCAAGAATTTTGTTGTTTTATATTTTTTACAGTGTAGGAACTGAATTCCGTCTAACTGGCACATGGACTGACTCTACATTATATGCCAGAGTATGTAGACTAAACAGGAGGCTCGTACAATTAGACATTTTCTATTTTTCATCATTACATAAAAAATATTGTTCCCTGGGTTGTGAGACCTGTATACAATCTTGTTGAAGTTTACAATATTTTAATGTTTCAGATGCATCCAAAGGTATGATTAGTAAGCAAAATACAACTGGAAGATTTCAACCACGTATAGCTTTCATTTTTAGAAAATTACAGTGATTTTTGTTATCATGCTATATATTTTTATACACTATATTATGTGTGTTATGGTAATCATAAATGATGGTATTTAGCTGATGATGATCACTAGAATTGTTTTTAGTATTACGAAATGCATCAATTTAATGTTGCACTTTATTTAATGATGATAAGTATTTCATGTTTTAGTCAACTTTGAAGAAAAAACAAAAAATAATGTCTTATTTTTCATTCTGTAAAATATTAAGGTATTTAATATAAAGGTATTTAATATTAAGTATGCATCTTTATATTGTAAATGTAAAGCTAATTTTGTTAAAACATTTGCTATATCAATTAATCTACCAGGTGGATTGCATAGTATTTTTAATAAATATGCAATAAAACTGCAACTTTTAGATACAACTACTTTACCTTCCTCCGCCACCAGCGCCTCTGCAAAATTATTTACGGTTGGCAGCTGCAGACCAACCAAAATGCACAGGAGCAGTGGAAATGGCGCTACTAAAGGTAAAGGGCAATCTTCAAAGTAAAGACAAGGCCCAGGTTTTAACCCCAAAGGAAATTAAAGCAAACCAATATTAAACATGCTGTGAAATTCAAAGAGAAAGGAAATTAGGAAGAGAAGAGAAGGATAATAAGATTTAACTTCCATAAGACTGACATCACTGGAGAAACCTACCAAAGCAAATATGTTTCATATATATGTAGCTAGCAAAGCAATAATCAAAAAGTTGTCACACATAAGACAGCACAGCAGCCATCAACGTGGACATCATACGCTGAAAAAGAAAAAAAAACGTATAGGATAAAATGTATAGAAATGTGTTGTATATTGATGGACTTTTTTTAAAATTTTCCTGGCTTCATAGCATCAGATTCAAGAGTTTGCCTGACTCACCCGTGACATTTTATCTGTTAAAAGGACAGGCTTATTTAAAAAGTGCATATTTTGAATTATAATAATACATTTTTTTAAAAAGGTACTTCCAAGAAAACCAACATATTTATCCTTTGGTCTGCATTCTCGTGCAGAGAAGATATTAACTAACAGCCATTCACAGGAACATTTAAGTTAAAACAATTTCTTGCCTCCCCAATTATACTTCTCTGTGTGGCTTGTTTATGTCTTTTCATTCACCTTTTGGTGTGCATTCTGGAAATGTTGCAATTGCGGTTTTCTGCATTTTTAAAAAAAATTTTTACAAGTTGCGTGTCTTTCAACGTCTTTCTAAAATCTTCCCACTGCCCCATATAATTCTGGCCAAGCATGATGCATTTTAATAGCTGACTCTGCATGTTCCAGCCTGGCATCTTAACACAACCTAAATAAGCTAAATGCAAGTCAGAGAAGTTATTTGAGGAATCTTTATATACGGTACACATATATATACATATATAAAAATAAAATGTAATGATAATAATGTAATTAGAAACATACTTAATCTTGAAAGCATAATGACATGGTTATACTTGTTATTGCTGGTCGACTTATTTATGTAAGTATTCCTAGAAATCAGTTCTTAGAGGTCACCACAATCTTGGAGATGGCACAGTGGTCTGAACAATGTTTCTTTGCTAGCCAACTAAATCCTTTCTAGGAATTAGGATTGGAGACGCTTCTAAAAATGTGATGGCATGGAAGCAGAAGAACATTACCTGTTTTAAAAGTCTGGGGTTTTTTTAATTAAAAAAATGTATAACTTATGTTGATGAAGGGCTTATTCACATACATTATAAATAAGTCATGTGAGATGAAGCTATCTCCATTCTACAATCGGTAGTTTAAAGCTCGCACTGACAGCATCTCCCTGTGGGTTGAACTGTGTGGTGAATCCTTTACTTTGCTTAAAACCACAATAACAACCTATAACAAGTCCGGCCACAATGGAGTTTTCTTTTGTTAGTTGTGTTTTGCCAGGAATAGATCATTTTGGTAAGAGGACGCTTGAGTGTACAAAAGTCCTGTAAACAGACATCGTTGCTGTGTATTACAGCGTAGCATTATATTAAAACTACCTTGCAAATCATTTTTTTCCCCCATTAAATAATGAGTTTTGTAAAAAAGTTTTGACAATTAACCCTTTAAGTGATGCCCTAGCATACCATTTCGATAAGTGTTATTTATGTATGTAGAATGCATATTAATTGTACGGGTGTTTTGATTTTGATTTAAGGGTGACGTTAGATGGCAGGATTTCCTTCTTCAGAAACAGATTAAGTGAAAGAATATTTTAATAAATATTGAAGAGGAGGAAGGGTTCTAAAATCCATAAATTTAAAATAAAAATATTATTATAATTATTTGGGTTGAGCTTTAGATTTGTATATTTTTCTTTTTCATTGAGTAGAGGCTGAAGCCTTATTCTAAAAAAGAATAAAGGTGAAATTTACAAGACGAAACAGGGGCTGTTTGGGAAGAATTATTGATTCATATTTATTAAAGGAAAGATTCCCAAAGGACCCCTGGAAGTACCTTCTGCAGACACTTAACGTACAAGGGACTCTTTGCTTTCACAGCTTGTTGCATAAATAAATTTGGTTCCAAATTACCTATAATTTATGCTGTAACAGTCCTGCTAGGGAATTGTTCACAAATTGATACGTGCTATATAAATATCACTCTATTAAATATCATAACACTTTAGGAAAAAATAAAAATGTCACAATGGGCCATAAAAGTGAATTCACCTAGAAAAACTTTTAAAAACAATCGTCTAAATGGGAAACCTCCGACATCCTGAAAGCATATGTGACTGTAAACTTTTTTCCCATGTTGGTGTAACAGGTATCACCTTTGAGTAAAGGCTCCATCCTCACTTGGTATAAATTTATATAAATTATCCTTATTAAAGAAGCAATCCAGCCAGAGCATTTTACTGCATTCAAATGGGTACACACATTTTATTTAGTCATTGCAGTTCTTTTGTTGTAGTTAACTTCTCCCTCTGATGCCACTACTGAAAACAGGGAGCATGCCAGAGTATGTTTCTTGCACATGGCCTAGTAGAACTCCTAGTCAATGGGAGTAGCAGCAGTCACGTGATTGGATCATGTGCCAGAAGTTTACGTTCTAATGAACCCGATTGCACATACTTGCCTACCTCCTGGGGTACTTCATTTGCGACAGTGGGTTGTGTGTCCATTCACACCTTCCCATTTTACAATTGTGTTAATTGCATCATGCCCTACTTCACAATAAAATCCCAGCTACCATTCGGCAGTGACTGTTCCATCAGCCAGACTTTTCTGAACTTGCGTGTAACCTAATTGTGTTTGATTCCCTGCTTTCTGATCCAGCCTTGACTTCTGACTTTGTTTGTTATCCACTTGCCCCAACCTCAGCCTGTTGAAGCTTTTAGACAGTCATTTGGCACCGTGTCCTTGGATCCTTTGCTGGTCGGTACTATTGGCTGGAGGTCTTGATTGAGGAAAATGATCTTTTGTCTGAGATATCTAGCATTTCGTCATTGTAAGCCCACTTTAGTGCTTGTGACCACTGTGATTGTGGCATCTGATTTTAGTAAAGGCAACGGGGGAGAACCCAAATGAGACACCCCACATGTATTTTATCCTAGACATCAATTTTCTAGACAACTAAATTCTATTTTCTTAAAAAAGAAAAACAGCTGTTTAGTTCTGTAAGGCTGGACTGCCCATGAACACATGAAAGCTAACAAATGGAACAAAGAAATTCAGGAAGTTCTCATGATTAGCCCCTGTTTATTTTAGAATTTACTGGTTAATTTTATTAAATTTTCTGAAAAAGACAATTAGATTTTCTCCAAAGTGCACATTCATACAATGTACTGTACTATAACTTGTCAATCAAAGCAGGTTACACAATTCCATTTGTCTGCCAAACCTTTGATTTCCAGAAATTATGTTAAAAATATTATACTAATGATTAAATGCATTTTATTTTGTAATCCTGGACCTTTTTAACTACTTATTAAGCATTCTTTTGATCAAGGGCTCAATCCTCCTCAGCTGAAAGCAATATTTTCGATGTGTTCAGTAAGTTAGGCTTAATCCTGAATGCTTGGCACAACATCAGTCTGGGTACACTTTCCTTGTAGCCTTTCGAGTAAATATTTTACACATGAATGCTATGGGTTTCCACATAATGGTCACCATGCATGTTAGTGGGTGGCCCAGCTGTCATTCCCTAAATTACTCTTTCTAGTAATGAGTGAAAGAGTAAAGGCATGTTTTATCACTTATTGTAGAAGTAAAATATATATTACTGAATTATCTGATCCTCATCAATGAGGTGTCTCCATAAACATGAAAGCAGACATGGGGACAGCTCAGAAAAAGAAAACAAGTCCAGCATTTCTCTAGTCTTAACAATCAGAAATGTATTCTCTGCCCGTTATTATGTAAGACGCGGATGCTACTAAAAAAAACATGTTAAACAAATGTTATGTGAATGGCTGACTGTTAGGTCAGATCAAATCAGAATCAATAAATATTGTTAGCAGTCATATATATCACGTAATGCATTACCCTTTATTTAAGCAATGTATACACAGTCTTCCTCGTGGAAGCGTATACCTAAAATTCAAATTTGAGTTGTATTTTCTGAGATGGGATAGTACGACTGCATGAACGAAACCTTTCTTTGAATTTTGTATTCACAAGGGGCTAACATAAATTATATTTGCAGAGATTAACTGGACATTTACACACAATGGGAGATTGGGAGTGTGTGTGTGTGTTGGTGTTGTGTGGTCAAGGGAGTTTGGGTTACCACTTCAACCAAACCTCCTTGCCCACACAAGATCCACAAAAGGATAATGATATATCTGATTTATTATAATCACCACTTTGGTGATACACTTTTCTACTCACTGAAGTCTGTAATGATTATATTTATAATGTTAACCAAATATGCCCTTACAGACCACTCATATTTTCTCATTATTGTGTCTGCCATGTAATGTTGCAGATAAAGAAACAACCTTTATGACAGGATGCGATCAGAAACACTTAAAGATAACAAAGGCTTTGTCCCTTGGTATTCTATGTTTATAATACTTTCCCATGCAGTCCATGTCAGCCCCACCATGTAGATTACCAAGGTAGATCCCTTAGAGCTGAGCGGTGGTTCTGTCAATATCTCTCATAGATTTGAAAGCAAGTGAGTGTAGGGGTTTTCCTAGGAAACTACAAAGCCTAGAAGAAAATTCTACACGATGTCTTTAGCATCGGTGTATCATCAAAATATCACGCCTACAAATGTTCTCCTCCAGAGAAAAGTCATACTTCCCATGTCTCCTGTTTTATGCGAGACAGTCTTGTTTTTCAGGCACTATCTTGCTACTCCTCCAACATATTCCACTGCCCACGTTTTCAGGCAGTGAACAGCCCCCTTGAGCGGAAAAATCAATCGAGGTCTGTGCTTTTGCAGAATAAACCTCAATCACAGCTCATACGTGGCCACCTTACAACGTAATAAAACAGAGTAGGACGATATAATATCATATCTTGGCATTCTGCTTCAACAAGGCCGTAAAGTAGATGGATGGTCCCGTTCTGCCCCTGCCTCCAACCCAACCCAAATAATCCGACCACCGTGATTATTTTCAGGGTAAACAGCAACATATTCTAACAGGATTATAAATTAAATTATCGTCAGCCAATGAAAGCTATTTCAATTTTTATAAATATACCCCATTCATTATATAGCAATGCACGCATAATTCCATATGGGTTAATCAAGGGTTCTATCAAGGGTCAATGTTCAATTGTATGTGGTATTGCTCAAACGAATATATACTAACCAAATATACATGTAATCAAATAAAGAAGCCTAATACCAGTTTAGATTAAATTAGCAGGGTCCTTTAGTTAAACATTAATGAGTACAAAATATATACTATTAAGGATAATAGCAAAAAAAAATACAGTGGAAAATGTGATCATTTAGAAACCAGCTAGATCTGATTTAGATGACGTTTTGCTGGTGCTTCTGTTTTCTCTCATGCAGTCATTATTCTTTTGTCTTAGAGAAAATTATACACTCCTTTCATGTGAAGCCATATCACATTTTCATGCTGATGGCACCAAAATTTCTACTCATAAATCTTAACTTTCTGACCTTAAAACAGCTGTAATCAAGGTTTAACTTACTCGCTCAGCAGTTTAAAACAGACGTATTTTACATATAGACTAAACACGGAGACTGCGCTTTAGCAAAACAAAAAAAAAACTGCCTGTGCAAATGAGAAATAATAGGGGATACAAAAAAAGTACAAAAAAATCCCAAGATTATCTGGCACTCAATTAGAAAAAAAGTAATGTTTCTAAAAAAGCGAGTAGACATGGTTACTGACCCCAAGTTCCATGGCAATCAAACAAATGTATGTTAAATTGATACATGCTGGGGTTTATTCACTAAATTTGGAGTTTTCATGAGAAGTTGGTGGTTCAACCCATCCACTTTACTATGAATTACGCACAGAGCATATTTCACTGGATATACTGGAAGCACTGCTCCCTGGGGCATAAAGTTAGTATCTTTAATGTCTAGATTTCTAGCATTGTTGGGTCACACGCATACACATCTCATGCGTTACCACTTCCCTGCCCACTCTGCTCCCCTCAAAGTCTATGTTGGGCTAGTATCACCCATTCAGCTTCTTGGTAACCAATATAGCCATGAGAAATTACATCGGAGGAAAACATTCACAATCCATTAAACGCAGAATCACTTAAAAATGTTACTTGCATATGAGTACGATATTTCCCAATAAACTTAATTTCAAAGTAAAGCCTTTTTGATGAAGCGGACTTTAAACCGTAATGCGTTCAAGCAGGAAATGGCCTTCTACTTCAGATCTACATGCTCTTTAACCTATCATCACAAAAAAAAACGCAGCTATCAAACCACTTCAAAGAGGGATTGGTGAAT
Source organism: Spea multiplicata (assembly GCA_009364415.1). Taxonomy (NCBI): domain Eukaryota; kingdom Metazoa; phylum Chordata; class Amphibia; order Anura; family Pelobatidae; genus Spea; species Spea multiplicata. The sequence continues at coordinate 22,419 of VKOC01018840.1, read as the reverse complement.
TCCTTTCCGAAATCTAATACACGCTTGTCCTTCCAACACAAACAGCGTGACTTTGTTGAATTATTGGTTCTTATCACTTCGAACAGAAGCAGATTTTATTTCTATATTCATTTGTCTCGAAATGTACGGTATTCTAAACACACAGACTATAAGGAGATAGCTTTTTGGCTCATAAACAGGCCTAGATTTACCAAGTGGTGAGATGAACCTTTTTCGAGTCCTTTTCCAAAGTGAAAAGTTGAAAAGAACTTAATTGTGTAACACCTTTGCAGAGAATGTCTGTGTTTTCCCATTTATGAAGAATGAAAGCTGAGTTATCTTTTTTTAGGTAGCTTGAGTATCTTTGTCTGATGCTCAAAAGTCTCTGTAGTATAATCTGTGTGGGAATATATTTGCATTCATATCCATGCATGTAGGGACATTTACAAAATACAAAATAAGCTAAGAATTGCATGTTAGCTCCGTCTGATCTAGTAAGGTCCTTTTGTTTTAATACATTGTTTAACATCTGTAATAACTGTGTTTCTGCAGTGCCAACCACATTGAGGATGCTTTGTTAGCAGTCAATTAGAAACAGGAATTTAATATCTGCATCTGTACCGGATAACCCCCAGCCAATAAGAAATTAACACATTTCCAAACTGAAAGACAGAGTAGTGGCTGGAACGGAGAGAAGGGCCGGAAGAAGGGTTGACAAGGCTGTTGGAAGTAAGTGGTTGGTGTCTATTGGTATACTGGAGTGTCATCCACGAAGCCAGCGCTTGCCTACTCCCTATTCTGAGTATGTCCTATAAAATACAGGTGACGATTAATAATATTTCTTGTTTAACTGCTTAACTGTTATATTAAAAGCTTTTAAACCACTGTGTACCAGTTCAATGAAACCACCCAATTGCTCTACTCTACACTACAAAGCACCTACATGAACAAACAAAACGTATTTTTCTTGCACCAATCTGCATGCAGCTCACTTCTACGTTTACAATGTACGATCAGTTTTAACATTCGTTTTTGCATAATTGCAGTGAAATAAAAGTGGCCCGCATTTTTTTCCAAGATACAAAATCTTTAGAAGTACAATATGGTCTCTATTTGTAAACATTATGAGGCCTGTTTTCAGTGTGATTTCACCTAGGATTGGCTGCAGTATGAACAGGCGCTCAAGATACAACAAAGCTGAAAGCAGAACAATGGAGAAATTATATTTGCTTTAGGAAGAAGGTGTATATTTAACCCCTTAAGGCATATGGGCCATCCCTAAACCCATTGAAAACAATGCATTTTGTCATTAAGGGGTTAAACATGCAGCATTCCCTAAAAACAAAGACAGACTTTCATAAATAATGAGAAAACATTTGAGAAGTATTTGCGGATTAGGAAAAGAGAGAGGGACTTAAATATGAAGAGGGCAATCAAAAATGGAAAGAGGCAGGTCAAAGGAGAGATGTTGAATGTGGCGAGAGAGTTATTGAATGTGGATGTAGGAAAAGAAAGTTGAATACAGAAAACAAGACGAGAAAGAAAGGAATTATAGAAAGAATTAGAGGGGATAGTATGGAGGTTGTGATTTTTAATGTCAAAATGCAGCCTATAATTACACAGTACAATCCTTGAAAATTACAATTTGATGCATCTCCGTGACCTTGTAAAACTGATTTAGAATGTTACCATTAGGTGTTGGTGTTAGTTGCTATACTATGTGTTTGCTAATAAAATATATTCTTAGCCTGAACATAATAACCCAGAAGCAATTTTTTTTGAGGGGGGCATTTACTTAATTGTAGTGAAATAAAATGTAATTTTTTTCAAAAATGTTAATAATAAAGCCAACTTTTAAAATGAATTTTTTAGAGAACAATTCACTCTGAAAATACTGGCAAAAAAATAAAACTAATAAAAACACAAAAAGAGGTAACATAATGTGATGCCTCAACTGAAGCTTTGCGTATTTTGGAAATGGAATGCCTTTTTTACATAGTTGCGTGTAGATTTTTTTTTTTATTATTCACTGCTTAATAAGTTTTCCATATCGCTTCAAAGAAAAGAAGATGTGTTAGCTTCAGTATAGAAACAAAATATGCCTGAAATTACAAAGTCAAAATAAGACATCTCTGAATTTCACCATAATTGCATCATTTTCAATATTATTATAAGTATTTAAAGGGCTCACCTTGCAATTATGTAACTTTATGTTTGAAGGTCTAGTTGTCATGTTTAAAGCAATTTAAGTATACTTTGTCATACGAAATCAGTATATGTCTATGTATATTAAAATCCTTGAGTATTAAACTACTGCTGTAATTGGGTCATACTGGAGAACTATGCTGTTAAACACTTGGGCGGTCCGCATGTGCCCTTAATTAGGGAACAGAAAAAATGACCTTATGGCAGGGGCCAAACTGGGGTATAAAGGGTAAGGATTGCTACCTACACCCATCTTAGGTACTGACAGATTCATTTAGAAAATATCTCATATTTTGCTCACAAACAATTTTTTGTGCAATTTGTGAAAATATCATCCATTTCGTTTTAAAAATAATGTTATATCTAACCAAGCTCCAAAAAAAATGTAAAGCCCTACAAGTACTGATCATTTTTATAATTTTATTCTTTTCTCTGAAGCTTCCGTTGTATGAAAAAACAGGCCCAAAACCCCCTAAGTTTTATAGGTTTCACTGTGTAATTATGTCTCTGGAATGCAAATGCAAAACTGAATGTGATATTGTATAAGTTAAGTAGAAAACATGTAGAAAAAAGATTGTATTGTTAAAGAAACCAGTATAGTTAACAAATTAACAAGTGCACAACCAAAATGTGCACACCTTACAAACTAAGCCGAATCAAATCACCAAGATTGCTTGACTAGTTGACACATTATGCCACCTACATAAAACTGTTAATTTGTAAAAGGACACGGTTGAATAATAATAATATAATAAAATAAAACTTTTAGGCAAAGCTAGGACATATGGGAAATAATAAAAGTTGAATATGGCAATATAAGGATGTTGGCAGACTGACTCTATGCTATCATGCTTAGTTATCGACCATCTATTTCTCTGTTTCTATTGTTCACAATCTTTTAGATTCTTGTTATAAAGGGTTAATACGGGTCCGTTTTTTTATTTTTTTTATACGTATGGTTTCATTTATGTTTTGCTGTCCACACCCTTTCCTGAGATGTGTGCTGGTGGGTAAAGAAAAGTGAATCAACGCGAATTCAATATGGCACATAATATCCTCCTCCCATTCACATCTGAAGGTCGATATGTGAATGCAAGGAAATTACACTTGCCCTGGTCAGTCAACCTCATACACAGACACAGACACAAAAAAACATTTTAAAGGATCTCATATACCAAAAGAGTAATTGGGAGAATATCTATTGCTCCTAGTTAATTTTTCGCACTATGTGTAAATAAAATACGTATTTATTTTTTTATCATAGATAAAATAATTTCAGCGACCCTTTCCTTTATGTTAGATCCATAAAATGAAGCAGAACATGTCAATGTACAAAAGCAGTACAGAGAACATGTAATATTGTATTTCCCCTTTTTTCTTTTTAATGCCACTTTCTTCTCTATTGCCAGGGTTTAGTTGACCATAAAATAACAATATTGTTGATCATCCTCAAAGATGCTCAAAATATACACACATAAGACAACGTCGCAACTATAAAGATTTCAATACTTATTTGAAAACACACACAATTCATATTTTTAAGAATATCAAAAATTTGAATAAAAAAAAACAACAATTTTTTCTCATTTATTTATAATTCATTGTAAATATTAAGAAAACTGTTGGAGGAATAAACATGGGAGATGAAATGCTGTGTTAGTCGTTAAGAAGAAAGTAACATTAAAAAAAATAATAATAAATGCTATCTTAAACAATAAAAAGTAATAATTTGCCATTTTTTTTAAAGTAATGGTGACCAATGCCAGGCTTCCCTTGTAAGGCTCTATGTATTTTTGTCAGTTCCAATCTGCTAGAACCATCATACAAATAAGGAAAACAGATGTTTCTATTTAATATACGCTCTGCTTTTCTTCCTCCACTTACATTCCTTGTTTTACGTAAGAATATTTAACATAACACAGAGTAAAATGAAATAATGACTGGCGATTCTTTCATGGAAACGGACTACTAATGTAGATTAGCTTGACAGGAAGTTGAAAGATGAGAGCCTTAGCTTAAGATAGCAATATACTTTTCACCTCACCATTTTTCATTTGACTGGGTTAATGTTTCATCCGTTATAGTCTTTTTCCGAGCACCTGCATTACACATGTTTACAGATGTGAACGCCCATCTCTGTGATTCGCAGTGAGGAAAAACCACAGAACGAAACATTAACTCTACCGTGGGTTATGTATTGTGAAGGAAGTTATTGCCAACAGTTCATAAAAGACAACTTCATATTTGCATTTATTGACAGATGATCTTTCATTAATTAAATGTATCACTTTTTAAATGTTTCGCTACATGTTCATAGATACTAGCCCACCCTACTGATCTTTCTGTGCTCCTAAAGAAACTCATGCCACCACTATACTAGGAATCATGAAGCAGCTATCAATATTATTATTTATTATTTTATATAGCGCCATCAATTCCGTAGCGCTGCGCAATGGGTGGACAGGACATAACAAGTAGTATGTAACATAACAATTTGACTTAGAGACAACAGGTGAGGAGGTCCCTGCTCAAACGAGCTTACATCATGGTATGTGTTTAACGAAGGATGCCATAATACAAGCCTACTCCTATCAGCATTCTCCCAAGAAAGCTGGGATAATGTGTGTGATTTTTAATTCATTGTGAATGGCTGCATTTTTCTAACCACATACAAGTACACTGATAATTGATAGGCCATAGGTCAATGGCACCTGACACACCTAAAAGTCTTCTAGAAGTCTTCAGCTTTGGTTTTGTATCTATGACTGCAATCTGTCCAGGGTTTGACCTAGACAGTCCTGAAATAAAAGGTAAGTCTTGGATCCCAGGTTGAATTTTTTATGTCCTGAGAAACGCAGGGCCACAATATTGACCATGTCCACAGATATTATTTTTTTAAAATGTGCAATATGTATTTTTCTGTTTCTTTAATGCAGCTGTTGAGGGTTCAAATGTCTTCGCTCTCAGACAGTTAAATGGCTTTTTTTATATCTCTGTAGCTTATTTCTTTTTGCCCGTATCTTTTCTCAATTAATTTTTTCTTCCCTTCTTTCCCTGTCCTCTGTTTTCTGTCCTCTTGGCTTTTCTCTTTTCTTCTTTCTACTCTCCTTTCATTCTCTTATCTCATTCCTCCCTTAATCTGCCCTTTGTCCTCCCCCCTCTCTTCGCTGTCTTTTGTCCTCTATCCTTTCTCTCCCCTACTTTTTTCCCTTTTTGGTCTTCACCCATCCCTCTCCTGTCTCTGCTCTGTCCTTCTCACCCTCTTTTTTCATTTACCTCTCTTTTCCTCCTTGTTTTTTCTTCTTTTTTCTTAATATTCTCTCCTACCATTTTCTTCTCTGCTTTCCTATTTATCTCATGTCCTTTCTCTTTTCTTCCCTTTCTCTCTTTTCCCTCACTTCTCTATGATGTTCTTCTATCTATCCTCTCCTTTTTCACTCTTTCTCTTGTCTCTCCCCTCTTTTTTTCTTCTCCCTTCTCAGAGTCTCATTAATTACATTGTAGTCATGTTATGCAAAAAGACAACAGTGACTAAGAATACTTACTACAGCAGAAGAAAATATTAACTTTGTGGTTTTATTTATTTAAAATGTATGAGCTGGAACCGCAATGACAAAACTGCTTAATGTCCTTGGCTTCACATTAAAGAACATTCTATTAATATTTTTATCCAGGTCGAATAGTGCCTTTCAATTATATAAATGTCTTTTAATATTTAAATGAGGTCTATGAATACATTCATTGCTGCTACGGGAGAATACTTCCTGTTCCAGAGTAAAAATAAGAAAAGTTAATTTGTACAGTGAATTAGCGTTTCAATTATCTTTGCAAAAATCATCAGCTCCTTTTCCCTTATAAAGCCAATATTTGGACCCGCTGGTTTAATGACATTCTTAGTTTAGTCTTTGTATTTTCTTTTGACTTATTAATCAGCAGGGATCCTTCTGCTTTGTTAGCCACAGCTGAGCAACTCAATGTCACAATGACATTAAAATAGAGATGTGAGGTATTCGGGGACACTTGGATGCCATGCGTGTTTTGAAACCTTACTGCAGAAGGGAAAAACCCATGCAGAACAGATTACCAAACCATGGATCACAATTCCAATATTTTAGCATTTCAGTTTTAAAATGAAAAACATTTTTTTGTAACATTAAGTGATATGCAGCCTCTTAACTTCTGTTTAAGCAAGTTTGGCTTTCAAGGGTTCTTTTATGATCAGTCAAACTTATAATTTCACCCAGCTAAAATTGGCTTCACACTACACATACACACACTACACATTGCCACATTGCCTTCATGAAGTTTTAGCTATTAGGTTTGGAGGGCTGTCGGGGATCATATTAATGACTTGCACATGAAGCTCATCTGAAACCTATATGCTCCAAGCCACAGAATGATCATGCCAGCCTGAAATGTAGGCCAGCCGGATTTGACGGTCTCTAATGCCAAAGTTGTTATAATTTGTTGTCCAAACACATTCAGACCTAAACTCATATGAGGTAAACTTCTGCAATAAACAATCTATAAACGTAAAATTCAGCCTGTCCAGCATAACACTAGACATTTCCATACCAAGTAAACCCTACATCAATGATATAAGTGTGAAAAGAAACACATATACTGTAGTAGACGCACTCCCAAATATCGAAGAGGAACATTAACCTACATTATTTTAGAAATGGCAGGATAATTTATTGTACAGCTGACTAGTTATGAGTTGGTCAAGAGCAATTGAGGCCAAAAAAAGATGAAAATGTCAACAGTGGCAGCTCGCACTTCCTAGTACATGCATTGCAGAGAAAGGAAGGAAGCAGATTGGATTTGTAATCCCTCTCATGCAGAGGAGATGAAAAGAAGCAGGTTTTCCAGCTCCAAAACGGAACGTAAACAGCTGTGGTGGAGAGAATAAAGCACATTTCCCAAACTACTTCACACACTGACCTGTCCTGAATGGAAACACGACGGAAACTCCAAGGGAATGTTACCCTTTGAGGAGTAATGCTGTGGTGAGGACCAAAGGGAGCAGAAAATATGCAAAACAAATTTCCCTCTATTGTCTGAGTATAAACTTTGAACATAATCTTGTCCAGGGAATATTTTAACACAGCAGCTGACACGATGTTATTTCCTGTAAAGAAATCTCACCAATGATATAGTAGAAGCATTAAGCAACATTCTCCTATTCTCCAGATATTTCACCAAGTCTTAGAAAAGCAGACCATTTTCTCCCCATAATAAACAGTCAGACCGAGATTAACAAAAATCAAAACAATATTGCTGGAATTTGTATAAAAAATGTCATTTTATTGGGCGGGCTGCTGCCTGTTTGCCTTCCAATCATATGTTCCGTATTGCCCAAAGCTGGGAGTTTGTGCTGCCAAAGCAGGGCAAGCGAGGCAGCTGCCCCGGGTGCCACAAGGTGAGGGGCACACTTGAAAGGTCTGTTGGCAATATCCTTATGCCTGCTTCTGCTTCCAGAAGCAGATGTGATATCAGCAAGTGACAGGACCTCTAATCCTGCTCCAGGAGCCAAGAGCTCTGATTACTAATCTGTGCCACAAATTTCATAAACTATTTCATGTCTTATTTTATATAAGAGATACGTTGTAAATTGTTGTAACAGTATTGCACACGCGTTCACTACAGTCACTATTCATGGTCTCCTTCCCCTTCCACCCACAATGCCTTTAATGTTTGCAAATCCCTCAAAACATGACCTTATTGATGTGGCTTCTATGTGGGGGATGATGCCAGTTTATGAAGTTTGACATTTTTTAAATTTATTTTAAAAAAACAGGTGTTTTGTGGTCCTTGCATAACAAGGACTTGTAAGCGATGTCTGGAAACATGCAATCCTAACTATTATTAGGATCTAAAAATTGTATTCGATGATTGCTTTACTGTGTATACAATAATAGCCTTGAGCAGGTGGGGTCTGTAGGATGGTATCCTAAGAACACATTTAGTCTCCTGCTGATTTTGGTAAACATCCAGTAATGTGGAAAAAGCAGATACTTTTAGGGAGGATTCTTGGAATCTAAGAATGAGCAGGTGTTGGAGTCATCAAAATTTTCATTTTTGCTGGCAACCAGACAAAGGCATGACTCAAATTATTACACTATTACATTTTACACTATTAATTCATCCTTAACCATTAACAGAATTCGATCGTGTTAAACTCCAGCACGAAAACCCACCCTGTATCTCCTCAGGAGGAAAATATATATGTTTCAATTGGTAATTATACTTTATTATTTATTAATTATATTACTTTATATTTTGCTTTAATTATGCTTTGGGATTTACTAAATTGATAAAGGTTTCATTTGGTTTGGTTATGTAATTTTTTAAATAGCTCTTCAGCATACCCCTCCTATTTTAAAAAGAATAATACTTAATATTGAATGGTTAAAACTCTTGATTATAACTGTTTAGAACTAAAGAGAAACTTGATGCACGATTCACTACTTGTTTCAGCAGCTTCCTGAGGGAGAATGGGCAATAACCACTCAAGCTCTTTAAAGAAGCTGGAATTTGTTGGGGCACCTTTCAGTTCCCCTGATGAAGCTACGAACAAGTTGGGGTTATGGTGCTACTCAACAACTCTAATATCTAGTTCGTGTTAAGAATTTCTAGCCCTAAATTGCTTTCAAAGGGGAGAATTGAAAGTTTTTACACCTCCAAGTCGGTTGAACTTGGACATGGAGTGGACTAGATGAAATAATGCTCACCAAGACAAAACTTAGAGGCCCAGTAATAAGCTCTGATTTACAAAGTGTCTGGGAACTTTGGAGTGTCCCCACGTATACTGATGATATAATACATGTGATATTTAAAAGTGAGCTGAGGTACACCTTCTTGTAATTCATAGAATTAAGGCCCATCTAGGAGAATCAGAGATCCACATGTCTTTGAAATGGCCATATGTCTTTTATAGCCACTATACCATGTGGGTAACCACAACATATATAATAGTACATGGAATAGGCACATTCTGGGTACATGCCGACACTGAGTATCAACACATGTTAAGTTTACAGTAAGACAAATATCATGACTGCTGTAGTGCACCAGGGATTAAACATAATTGGTCAGTGGCTTGCAAATAGATATGTAGCAAAATATAATAGCTATAGTGCTACAAAACATTCTAGAATAGTCTGTTGTTTTGTATGATTTTAATACACGGACCACCACAACATCTAAGTTAATTATTTTATACAGATGTTCTGAATTTGTCAAAGTGCCAGTTTTTAAGAGAAGTATTGTTTTTGGTTTATCTTATACATTCCAGCTTAAAATTTGAAAAGCTGCTACCTCAGTTATAAAAAAGAAAATGATAACTTTTCCTACGCAATATTTTTTTATAAAAATGCAGAAAAAGACATTTAGAATGTGCCATCCCACAGCCAGCGTGAATCCATCAGGTATAAAAACTTTCAATTCTCCCTTGGGTTGTAAGAGCCGATACAATGCAACTGTCTTGTACATGGGAATTTACATTACGCAGTATTTTTAAGTTATTTTGTGCCCCCTTGTGGAGTTAAATTGAACTTCAACCACTGCATACTTTCCATGTAATGTATGATGGACACTAAATCAATGCAAATGCCAAAATGGGAAAGAGACACACACGATACTTAAATGAACTAAACTGTTCCAAATGGGGAAAAAAGTTGCAATATAAGACTGAACAAGTTAAATTAATATAATAATAATAATTATTATTATATATATATGTTTTTGAAAGAAAAGCAAATTTTGTCCATTAAAATAACATCAGGTAGATTAGAAATACAGTGTAGACATTGTTAATATTGTTTTCTAATGAAATATCTTCATATGGGTATAGAGGCCTTTTATCACTCCCATCACTCATGTGTTTCAATGGCACGTTGTATTTGCTAACCAAAGTTTAAGTTTAAAAGGCTCATTGACCATTAGAAACCCTTTTGCAATCGTGTTAAAAAAAGTTTTACTACTTTTAAATGGTAGTGTACATACATACATTTCAATGATCAGACAAAATCAAAGATATATATATATTGCCACGCATTCAATCATGAAAAATTATGGAAATTTTGGTTGCCTACTTAAATGTAGATCTTTGTATTTTGTATCATGATACGTTTATAATTTTATTATCACAGTATGCATATGTATTCTATCAAGCAGCAGACTTGCCCAATTACATGTTAAACAAGAACTCCAAAGAAAAAGACAACAAAAGACTTTATGACAAACTATTTTGTCCATGATATAATTGTGTTTCCTTCTGGGAAAACCATACATATAAAGAATGGAATGAGGTATTAATTATCTATACCTAAAACCCTGTTTTCATCTTATTACCCGAATAAATTTACATTTACAATCACAGTTTTTGAGCGTGAATATTGTTTTTGGGGAAAAAAATCTTATATATTTATATAAAAATACTAACTACATATTATGAAAACCTTTGTTGTGGGAGAAGTTTGCAGGGAACTTTAGTTCATGCGTAATAATTGTACAGCTCTGCATACGATGACACCATATAAATCAATGCATAATAATCATACAAGGGATTTGTGATCATACAAGTTTTGTGATTAAGGGCCAGGGCAAGACACACAAAGTTAGTCCCAGTTAGACATTGGAGTGAAGATAATGGACGGGGAATAGTTAAAACCTGGGTATAACCAAACACTGCTCTCCTACCCAGACACTCTCTGGAACCCTTGGAAAGTAATGATTCACCTGGAGACCCACATATGCCATCTCACGTCAACCCACTTATGAATCCTGTTTTAATGCATAGACCCAAAAATCACTGTTTGACATTCAATTACCTCTGTGGAAGACATAGGAAACAACGTTTTCTGCCAATGGATAAGAAGACACATTACAAGGCTGGACATTTGGACTTATTTACTGCCCTCCCAGCCATGTAAATCATGAGAATGAACGATTAGGTGTTCCATGATCCCACACCTACTCCTGCATAACACTATAGGCCGTATCTCACTGGCGCTAACAACTTAACAAATCTGGCTTTGTAGAATGAGGGATAAATATGCATGGCACAGGCATACGACTATCCTGATTACAAGAATATGAACCAAATAAGATTTCAGGTTTTCACATCAGGAAGAAATAATCAGACTAGGTGGGCTAATGATACATAACTGCTATCAGATTCTAGGTTTCTATGTTGTCACAGAATCTGGTGTCCAGATCCCTTACTGTAATCTACTAAATTCTACAATTTGTTTCATTGCATAGTATATTATTAACGGAAAAAGGTGTTTTTTTAGCAAATATTTTACATCAGCTGAGTAAAAATAAAGAACTGAAAACAGGTCTGGTATATTATCAATCTAAGGAGTAGCCTATGTTGTTGCGTTTTAGATGTGTTGATGGTATATTAAAATGACCTTGTCTTATATAATTGAGTTCACCTTTCACCTCAGATCCGTGGCACCACCGAACAGCGGACTAGAGGCTTGTCACTCACTCTGAATAACGCTCTCTCACACTCTCTCGCATGCTCTCTAATACTCCCTCATGCGCTTTCACACTCTCTTTCGCTTTATTTCCCTCTCTCACACTGTCATTTACTCTCTCACACACTCAATGCGTCTCTGTCTCCTTTTCTGCAGCTCAGTTTTATCACTTGCCTCTTCTCCCCTGTATCAGCTCCACTATCCAGGTACTTCTGCAAAAGAGCGGAGCCTCCGTGCATACACTCTCACGATTGGAGGAATGAGGGAGAGGCTGCCCCTGCGGTGAGTACCATGGCTCCGCCCTTCTGCAGAAGAACTCCAAGAGACCAGAATATTGTAGGCTCACGGAGAAAGAGAGGTGCACAAATGCTTCTATTTCTCTGCTAACCCAGAGACACAGAGACGGTTATGGGAAAACATGTGAGAATACGAGAGAGAGTGAGTGTTAGAGTGAGTGTCCTTTCTTTTATTCTTTTTTCATTAATATCCAAATTTTGTGGGTGGTCGTCTTATAATCAAGCAAATCCGGTATAAAAGTGGGACTAATGCACTACTGTTGCAAGCAGAGCATGCTACGCATTCCAAGTAATTTACTAATTTAATATTAATAGGGTAACTGGTTGTCAAGAAAGTAACATTCATAAAACCATTGTGTACAGTTTCTCCCGGCTATCTTTATCCACAACACATTAGCCATTTTCCCTGGTAATGAATCAATGGTGCATGTCTAACATCCCCCATGTTATGTCCCCTTGGCTTCCTAACAGATGTGAGATTGTTACACAATTTCGTTTTTATGATCTTATGAGCAATTGAGGGGATAATAAATCACAGATAAGTTCAGCTGCACACGTCAAACAGGTGTTCGTAGTTTCCTTAAAATCTCTGTGTCGACAATTGCAGTACAGTTGGTTTTTAAAAAAATAATAATAAAAGGAACACATCTTAATAAAGGTCTCTATCAGCCATATTAATAGACCGTTAGAAACAGCCGTGTAAATTTACTAAGTCAACATTCCATGGATGTCAACCACTACAACCAGCACATTTCACATTTATGCAATCTATTTACCCATATGTAAAATAAAGATAAATGCAGTACACTGACATCTTGAGGTTCACTAAATTCAGGGAATAGAAACATTTTCAGAAAAAAATTGTGAATTATGTGTGCAATGGCTTGCGCTTCTGGCTTGTTGAAGAATCAGTGGAAATATAAGAACAATTTTCGATTTAACTGAGCAGTGTATAACATGTGGTTTTGCTTTCTGCTTCTTATTACAGTGCTGTGATCTACAATGTCAATGTGGAATAAAATATATTATTTAAAAAAAAATATAAGAATAAGAATCATTTTTATCTCTAGGCTTTCTAACCATATTCACGATTAACTGTGAATTTACTAGTGATATGTGGATATCGTATTTTAAAATATATTCTATCACTCCAATTTAACGTACAAAAAAAGTACTATAAATCTAAACAAACATATATGATTTGTTTAGAAAACAATTATGGTGATACAGGAATCTGTATTGTCCCACAACCGCTGAAGAGCCCCCTTAGACCAGCAGTCTTTATGGGGTAACGCCACCTCTGATCTAGGCCAAGTAGCATATGAACAAAAAGTGTTGCTTATATGGCCACCTTGCAAGTTAATTGTATAATGTTCCTCGCTCAATATATATAAAATTATATATATATATAAATATATATTTTCTCAAGGCATTAAGGCTATCCTAGAGCTTGAATGATTGAACACTAAACTCTTGCATACGTATTGTTATCATACTTAAGGTATTGAAATATATGTATGTTTTTTTTCTTAGCGTATCCCTTCCCGTCTTCATTTTTAATGAGGCACAAGGAAATATTAAATCCCGTGCGGCGTTGTATTTCTACCTTTCCTTGTGACAAAATGCTATGCTTTATCTGTAGTTTGCCTCTCAGTAGCCTCTGGACGCCAAATCAGGGTCTTCCATTGAAGAATGTGTAATGCGCTTGAGTGTCCAAAGACCTGAGGATAAGAAAGTATTCAAGGTGCTAATATTGTCTCCCTGTGAGAAATCCATCCCTTTGCCCTTTCATCAGCTGACAAAATCATGTTTTAGACCTGAACACCTCTGAGATTTCCTTTTTTCCAACGGCTTCTTTTTTCCTGTTAGCCCTGAAGAAAAAATACCTGATCCTGATAGTTTTAAATGTCACGTCACTGTTCGCTTCTGGGGAATGAACGTGTGCTTTTAGCTAGACTCTGTCTCCTTGTGGGATTATACCCCAACTATAGTGATATTCGAAAAACTATTTTGTATACGGTTTCTTCCAGAAATAATAGAAACAGGTATAATGGATAGAACTTAAAAAATGATGTTTTCTTAATGGAAGTTTCTTTGAAGCCTCAACACTGAGAATATAGAATGATCTTCAGAATTTGATATGCAAGCGACTTAGTGAAAGGACAAAATATATACAACAATTGATTGATTTTATTATGCAAAAACGAATGGATATGCCAAAAACAATGGAAATTACAGACTGAAAACATTATTTAGGTTCATATAATCCATTTGATGACAAAGGATGTAAATGGAGGTCTATAAAAAAAAAACAAGTATTTTTTTTCCCAGATGCAGTATTTCACAGAAATGAAAGAACTAAACAAAAAAAAACATCCTGCTGTAAATAAGAGAAAATATGTATTTTAAATTTGAACAAACAGGAGGTGTACATTTAAGATAAATATATCCGAGGACGGCATTTAACGTTCTCCAAAATCCTGATTAACACAGGATGTTTTTTTTAATATAACCATACCCATCTGTCAGAGATTTTTGGATTAGATTGTGTTTTAGTATTCTTAAATCTGTTTTATACAATTAAGACCACGGCTGTACTTTAAATAAAAAACAAATTTAGGAATAATACACAAACATATAAAAGTACAATTTAAAATAAATTGTTCTCCAAAAAACAATCGGTTTTTCCTGTGTTGTATAAATCACAAACAGCCTTACAGCAAATGCATAGAGCCCCTGGGTATGGGACTTTTATCATTGGTTTATGGCTAATTAGTAGTATTCAGTACTAGCACATGATTTTCAAATAACTGGCTGACATATTACATTTATTATTATGGGAATAAATGTTATTTACAAGTTTGACCATGTCATCAATAGAGTGCAAATGTTAAAGAGGACATTATATAGCGACAAATTAGTTTTGGCTACCAAAAGTTTTTTAAGCAACATAAAGCCTCCTTAAAACAACACCCATTATATATATATATATATATATATATATATATATATAGCTGGAAGATGGTAAGTGGTATTAAATTTCAAATTAAAATTCAATGATACATTGAACAAATGATTTATATCCATTTGTCTTGATGACATTAAAAACCAGTCTAATTCTTTTTTGCTATCTTTTGATTTATTTTAAAACCTTGCTTCTGTTCCTTAAGACACATGCTTGTAATTAGTGTTCATTTATTCAGAGAAATAAGAAATGTTAACCTTAAATTGCCATATCAGGTATCCTGTTGAATAGAGCTGTTTCAGTTAAAATTGTAATGTTCTTTTTTTATGAGATATTGTATTAGTCACTTATCTTCTGATGTCCATTACAAAGTTAGCTCACTCTGGAAAAAGTACATGGACCCGGTTAATAGGAACCAGATGTTTCTTGTGATAAGACGGGGTGCTGGAAATATCTGTCTGGAGTTCTGATGGCATATATTCTCCTGCACATATTTTTAAAGGATAGAATGTGGGCTAGGACATGTGTTACAAGTCTAATATATACATTATTCAAATGTGGTAAATAGGCCTGGCTAAGATGACGCATTCAAAGTTATTTTATATTCTGTCCGATTAATTTTGCAGGTTTCATGGCTACATTGCATCCCTTCCACCACTAGCCTTTTTACAACTCAATGGGTTAAGTACCAAAGTGGTCTATGCCTTGTTAGGCCATTCAATACCTGGCTGCCAGATGGGACGGGTTTAAAGCTTTTGCTAGCTTTAATGTGAGGTCTATAAATTCAAGACAACCCCGCCAAATGTAAAGGTTGCATAGTACAATTCACAGTTGCCAGTATATATGTATTGTTTGATTTATTTGTTTCATGTGTTTTTTTTAGTATTCAGCCTTCCTTGTACAAACTATGTACACTGCCATGCACACATCTTGATATGTTAATTCTAGTACACAGGCTGCAAGCTTCTATGGATGTTCATTTAGTGTATTTTATCATACATTTAGACTTCTTATAGGATGCAAAATGAGAAAATAAGTGAATAATGACAGCTGTAACTAATATGAATAGTACATAAGTCCATAGTGTATTCTACATTGTATGAATAAAAAAGCAACACAACGTGGAAGGCGATCACAAAAGCCTCCTTTTTGCCCTTTTACTGTTTTAACTGTTCTTCATTACTGCAACTTTATCCCTATACATTACTGCCCTTGTCTTCCCTATTCTTAGCTTCTTCTTCATTGCATATCTGTACCACAGCTTTTAAAATCCCTTAATATGAATAAATGGATAACATCCCCCTATGGATTTGGAAGTGCATGCAGAAGACCACATGGGTGTTTGAAAAGTCTTCCAAAACCACACCAACACTGTGACCAGCAGTGTTCACAATACAGTCATCTAACACTGCAACTGTCTAAATCATTCTTCTGCAGGTGGGGATCTTTGTGGCTTTAAGAAAACAGCCTTTGCCCTAAAGGACTTCTTCACTCACTTATTCCCAATGCTACTTTTTCACAAATGCAACTTGCAAACAATGACATTTATTGTTAAATAATCTACAATTTGTTACTTAGTGCTCTATTTCTTCCTCCCACTAAGGGAAGCTATGAAACTCCTTTCAGCATAATGTCCTTTAAACATGATATCATAGGAGAGGTTACAGGCAAGGAATGTCCTGTTAACCAAAGTAATGATATCCATGCTGAGAGATTTCTCAGAGACTCAGAGAAAGTGAAATGTAAGAATCCCATAACATTCACTGGTTCTCCACGTGTGTGAGGATTATGTATGCTGGTATTAGTAAATACAAGTGTAATATATTAACCTGGTTGCCTGGATATGGATCTCTGTGATATGTAATTCATTATTGGTGACCATTGTACAGCTTTCCCAGTTGACATAATGCTTTCCTCAATCTAGACTCTAGTAGGTATAAATCTAGATCACATAACTGATCTCCCTAGAATCAAGTGAAGTTCAGTACCTAGGTGTGATAAGACACACTGCTTTTTTGTTTGAGATAATGCTCCACTTTCAATGCTATCCTAGAAAGTAATACAGTCAAAGATGAAGACTCATCACACTTAAATATATATGATCCATCTAGTCACATACAAGCTGCAGAGCCCTGCACCATTGAATTATTCATCTTTTTATATGCAATGCTCGTGCTGTGTGAATTAGAGACAGTGTCTTTCCCTATCTGAATTAGAGACAGTGTCTTACCCTATCTGAATTAGAGACAGTGTCTTACCCTGTCTGAATTAGAGAGTGTCTTACCCTGTCTGTCTTACAGTCTCTTACATTAACATATAATTTTTGCACTGCAAGGCAGTCCATAAAACACAACATACAGCATGTTGCTCTACAATAAAAAGGTACCAGGTACAACAAATGCTGAAGACCATCATCGTCATCCACACTACCAAAGTAAAAATAATCACCAGTAGACTCTACCAGCAAAGTATACGTTTGATTTCCACCTAAATGAGATATGAGCAAAGCATACTATGTGCATCAATCACTATCTCCTGGATGATTTGTGTTTTATGTTAAGCAGCATGTTGAGCACCTCACCCATAAAGTGATACATATTATAAAACTGCCTAGATTTATATATCAACCTACCTGTCCAAGTTGTTTGCCTTTCTTGTGAGGCATGCCATGCTGGAAGATTGCAGACCTGTTGGTTGCCAGGGCTGGGGTATGACCCACCAGAATAGACTTGATGGAGTTGGCCTTGGATCTTGAGATGTCTAACTGGGAGCTCTCCACCAAAAGCACAGTAGCTAGTAGGGGTAGCAGACAGCTGCATTCCCAGTTCCACAACAGCAAAAGCATGTTCATCTTCCACGGATCCGACTACAAGAGAAAGAGTAAAGCGCAGGTAGCCTCAACCTCCCCAACAGTCCACACGTTAGAAAAAAATGCACTTCTTCTCTAGTTCACCTTAAAAAGTTATTGGGCAGCATGTACATGCTTATCAATCGGAGTGTGTGATTTCATATGGTTGTTTTCAAACAATAAATGTCCAGCAAGATGTCAGAGGACAATCATCTTGAGTAACTTTCAGATCGAGCTTAGACTTGCAATGACTTCCCCCCCTTGAGATGCTAAAAATGAAGATGAGTTGTATGAAAGGTTCAATCCCAGCACTTGGCAGGCATGCCCTTTGAGTCTTCAGCATCCACGCTGTGCTGAAAGGAGGATCCAGGTGAGTACACTAGGGATTAAGTTGCCCCTGCTGCTGATCAGCATCAGGGTCCACGCAGAGAGAGAGGGGGAGAGAAGCAGCTGCCTTGCCCTGCAGAGAGGTTCAAGTGATTGAGCTGCAGTGAGCCGGCTCTTGTTACAGCAGCCTACACGGAGCTATGTGAGACTCCTCTGCAACCCACATGCATCCACCCCGTGTGATTCTGCCTCTCCCTGGCTTCCCCTTTGCCTTTTACTCTTTTATGATCTCAGCTCCATTCTTTTTATAGGTTTCCACAATGGGTTTTATTCCCCCCGCCCACATTCAGGAGTGACAAAGGATGAAACTGATCCCGAACGCTTCTTGCAGTTGCTGTGAGTTAGAAAGGGAAATCTTGTCTCCTTCGGTATCCTCTCCATGGGGGTAAACACATAGTGTTCGTTACTGCCTTATATAAAAACTACATTCAAAGGACACAACCAGGCTTCTATTACACAGATACACTTTGATCAGCACTCACAGGGTTAATTCCTTTTGCTTCTCCAGCAGATCTTCCCAGCTGGGTATCATTCTGTACACTCTATACATCAGCCCCCTATGCACCCTATGTATGGTATGGATTTCCCCTGAAGGGAATTGGGAATAGTGGCCCAATATCCTGTATAAGCATTTTCTGAAACTCATACTTCATACATGGATGACCACCAGCAACAATATGCTGTACCATATGGGACACGCTGCAGTATTGAATATATACTATATGGACTACAACTCCCATCATCCCGGGCCAATCATGTTTGTAGGCTTTAGGTGGCTGCTGCAGCTGACAGCCCGAAGGTGGTCCAGCCTGTTCCCCTTCAAACATTATTTCTTAGAGCGTTATGGGGAATATAATGTACCATATGTTTATCAAATCAGTGCAGATCCGAATAAACATATGGACAGGATCCCAGCTCCCCATAGAATCGTAATTGACTGCAGGTATGCATGCATTTATTTGCTCTCTGATTTCTGAATTCTTTGGGAGTAATGAACGAACAAGTGATACATTTGGAAGCACAGCAGCTTACTGGGCTGCATTTGGACAGCTTCTGGGGCTTGTGCTACAAAGCATGTTAGGCGTATACATAATGTAAATCTATAGGTATATATATATATATATATATATATATATATATATATATATATATATATATACACACACACAAACACACACCGTATACGCTCTAAATCATGATTAAATTGAGAAATTATTGAAACTTCTCCAGCTTCTGTTTCTAAAAACCTTAGCTAAAAGTTCTGCCTTTTTTCTTAAAGTTTATTAAACGTATAAATTTATTGTATTTAAGGACCCCAGTTCATTAAAAAAAGTCAGCATTTATTTATGCATTTCATCCTCTAAAAGAGGGTTTTTGTTTTTTATTTATACAATTACATAGATTTTTGTGCAGTTTGCTATTTTTCTGACACAATCAGTTTTTACCGGTATCAATGAGTCCCTGGTATCTGGAACTTTTTTATTAATTCTATATTTTACAGTGACCAATACTTAATAAACATATTAAAAAGTACCGTATTTACAGATTAAAATAACCAATATCTGTAAACTAAAGACCCTTTAAATGTTTTTTTCCTTGTGGAAAATAGGATCTGCATGATTATTCTTCACCATTATGTTATCTCTCATCTATTGCTAAGTTGCTGTTAATTGGTCCTTTGTAGGGGTTGGGTGAGGAGATAATTAATTATATAGCGCTGGTCCTGCCACAGGCTGACATGGATCTCAGCTTGAAAAAGATTAACTCCAAAGCAGAAACAAATGAAAAGCACAATCTATAGGTAATAATCATTTAATGTTATTATACTAAAGCTTTTATGGTGACTATTCCCATTTAACTTTATTGGTGTTTATAGATCATAATAATCGATCACTAACATCCTTAACAATAAGCTTATAAGAACCATTATTAAAAAAAGGTAACGACATATTTATTTCAAGTACTATCGGTTTAGTTTCTTCCATATTTAAGAGGGTTTTATGTCATCAACATTTACAGAACCAAGCGTTTCTTTCCTAAATAAATGGTGCTGTGCTATGTTAATGTGTTAACAGAGGAAATCTGAAACATACTGGGATCACAGCTTCACGTTAAAAAAAAATAATCATTTCATTACATGGTGTTTGAAAACGACAGCTAGATAGCTATTATCCCCTTAATACCAAAAGGGGCAATAGAAAAAACTAATTCTACTATTCTCCGTTTTATATGTTCTAAAATAAACGTATGTCTGTAATTAATGTGGCTTTCAAACGGGCTGCATTTGTGAAAGGTGGGGGGGGGGCAGTAGGTTGCTGCGTACCCCTGTGATACTATAATAACCTTGTAATGCTCAAGAAAATGCGTAGACTTACACTAGGGGTAAGTATAACTAACAGTAATAGAGGAAGAAAAAATAAATATAGTCCAGATGTAATAAAATTGATTTTCAATACAGAATTCCTTTAACTTATGTATATGACTTCTGGTTGTAGTTGACCTGACGCGTTTCACCCGCGGCTTCCTCAGAGGTAATAGACAGAAAGAATAATCTTATTAAAAATCATTGCCGAGAGGAAGAATGGTGGGTCCCTCTATAAATGGGGAAAATAATCCACTGAAAGTAATAAGTCTGATATTGCAAATTATTATTCTTGCTCGAGTAGTGAAAACACTTATGAGATCCAGTCCGGAGCTTCTAAACGCTGCTGTGTGCGATTTATTTATTAAATTGTAATTCACAGGTACCCGGAGCTGTCCATCTTCTGGGCTTTGCAAAGTGGCTACCTCCCAGTGAATGGGAGGTAGTCAAAGTCTTCCAAAGAAAGAACAAACTGACCTTGGGATCTAGGGAACATACCCGAAGACTCAAGGTTAAACCTGAAAAGTTCCCAGGTACGCTTATCACTATCGACAGTTAGTATTAGGGCAAGCAATATATGAACATTCTTAAAGTCTGTTTATTAATTTTGCGGTTCTCCACTTTTATGGAACAATATCTCTGTTTCAAAGACACATGTAAGAATTTTTGACATCATAATGAGCAACATATTTACTTATCAAGTATTTTCCATTATTTCAGGGGCTGCGCACAGTCTGTCTGACGGATGAATTAAGGTGTAAATGGAAAAATGTAATAAAGTATATGGGAACAGTGTGACAGTTGTTTGAGTCCCCCATCCTTTTTCGTGGGAAAGAACAGAAACACATATGTTGAAAACTCCGATAGCGCTATGTATATTCCCAGTATTGCAGTAAGATGGGATGGGCAACCTTTGCTCTCCAGCTGCTACAATTGTCTCAGATAACTCCCATTAAACTTTTCCATCTTTTAAATTACAGAGGAATATCGGATCTTAAGTCTAGTAGCAAACAGAGTCTATTAGCACTTTTTTGATTTTTACAGTTAGACAATACTCTTCAAAACACATCAAAAATTTGAAAAATGTACTCATGTCATATATTATAAAAAAACACTAATAATGGGCTTTTTTTTTACTAGGGAAACAAATACCCCTGTATACTCACAAATTAGCTTTAGCAGAACAAGTCCAAAATGTTAAATGGGTGCCAGATGCATAGAAAAAAATTGCAATGGTGAGAAAATCTAAGCACATCAAAAAAATGTTGGCTACACAGTATGGTCACAGAAGAATTATTAAGTCACTTTACTGGACAAACGCCTTGGCAAATCTTATTGTGCCTGGATAGTCTACATTTATCGTTGGAATGTATTTAGAATATATTGTGAGAATTAATGAGTTTCTAAGTATCGTTACTGAGATGTTATATTAAATTATAGTATTTAGAAGGTTCAACGTTCAAGAATTCTTGCTGCTTTGGGGCAACATTGGATTTCTTACAGCTATACCTTCTTACCAGAAAGCAAAAAAATGTAAAAATTAAAACTCACTCAGTCCCACCGCAACCGCCGCCAGGTCTAAGCTCTCTAAACGATCATTCGTAGCTATGAGCAATATGTTATGGAAATTTTAAGCAATATGAAATATTGAAGTGCACATTAAATCATTCAATGGAAATAATACAAAAGAAAATGAAATGCTTGTGTTTGGCAACCATGTATCAAACTGATAATAAATTTATATATAAACCATTTTATACCAATATCCTATACAAGGGATATTTTGCCACTTGCCTAAGCCTTTCTCTACACAAAGGACATATCAGTGCTTGCAGGTACCAGAAGGTACCAGTTGATAGTTCTTCATCCATATTCTTCTAAAGTAAGTT
>VKOC01018839.1:0-33507 GCA_009364415.1 Spea multiplicata | reverse complement strand
TGTTACTGTGTGGTGTTAGCATTAGTGTGCGTCATCATATGGTGTTAGTGTGTGTTAGTGTATGGTTTTAGGTGTGTGGATGGGTATTTCTGTGTGGTAATACAGTGTGTGTCAGTACATTAGTATGTCAGTGTATAGTATTAGTGTGTGTGTTAGTGTATGGTTTTAGGTGTGTGGGTGGGTGTTACTGTGTGGTGTTAGCATTAGTGTGTTGTAACATATGGTGTTAGCGTGTGTTAGTGTATGGTTTTAGGTGTGTGGGTGGGTATTTCTGTGTGGTGTTAGCATTAGTGTGCGTCAGTTTATGGTGTTAGCGTGTGTTAGTGTATGGTTTTAGGTGTGTGGATGGGTATTACTGTGTGGTAATACAGTGTGTGTCAGTACATTAGTATGTCAGTGTATAGTATTAGTGTGTGTGTTAGTGTTCGGCTTTTAGCTTTAAAATCATACCCAGTGACTGTAAGGGTCGGTTTTCTCCGTATCTCAGGGCTTTTATTCGGTTTTCAGGGTCACACAGTCTCCAGAATTAGAAAGCTCTCTGTACTCAGCCCAATAACACAGTGTTTCTTAAAGCTACTGTTCCACTTAGACAAAACATTAATATAACGCTCTAAAATGTTAAACAAATATGTCATTTTATTCTTTCGTCTGAATGTTTAATCACATTCCTAATCTGTTGAAATAAACACTTTTTATAACAGCTGAAACATCATTTCTTGTACCGTTAAACTCTTCCTAGAAATTAATTAATCAAGTAAAATTTGGGTAATTCATAATTTTTGCCATGGATTCTAGTGACACAAAAGCAGGCTCGGATTGGCTGTTGCCATAGAAACTGAAACAGCTTTTTAAAGCTTGTATGTTACTGCTATGTTAATAAACCGTAAGTGTTAAGAATACAATTACAGATCTTCGTGGGCTTATTTGCTTCACAAGCTAGAGAGTGAAATCATTTTATGTCAAAAGTTTATGATAAATGATAAAAGTTTATTTGTCAAAATCTCATATTTTCTTCAAAACTGTTTTTCTACGATTCTTTGCAATAAGGTAATTTAAGTATATATTATGAGGTTACAAAAAGTACACATTTTACAGAAATTTGTGCTACCTAACATTTCTATAGATTGGGGGAGATCTCGTGGTGGTTTGGTTGGTTTCCATTTCAGTGATATAAATGCAGCCAGGGCTGGACTGGGATTACTAGGTGGCGCTGGCACTTTAAGGCCAGGTGACGCCAAATGATGTAAGCGTGGCTGCTGGCCAGCATAGGTTGCTGTCCGCCAGCGGCCCACCGGGCATAAGTCCAGCGTGCCAGATAGCCAGTCCAGACCCTAATGCAACACAGTTGGATTCTTTTCTGAGGCTCCTCTGATTAACCATTCCTCCATCATCAGGATGCCATGCGATGTGGGCAAATGACATAGAGGATTAGGTGTTTCTTATTAGCAGACTAGCGAAGAACCTTCAATTGAACTCGAAATTAACCCCTTAAGGACAATGTGCGGTCCCTAAACCCATTGAAAACAATGCATTTTGAGCCCGTACATGTACGGGCTTTGTCATTAAGGGGTTAATAAAATTGTACCATCAAGTAGTAGGCGCTGTTACGCTGTATATCTTTTTTATCCAACATAAATAGTCGAAAGATAAAGCTATTATTTGCTTTCTATATATTCATTGTTCGACTATCTATACAAGGTCAGAGTTCGAGGATTCCACACAATGGTTCTGCATATTGAAAATCTTTCTTCATTAAAAAGGTCGGCATTGACCTCATATGTACCGCTGTGGTATATATTGTGAAAAAAACCCATTTAGAACGTGACAAAGGTAACTCAAGTGGGGGGTTTCTACATTTTATTTGTCGCGGCACGCGCATGATGCGCTGCATCGCAGGTCTTAAAACGCACAATGCCAGCTCTTTTACCATTCCGGCTGTTAGCCGTGTCGCAAAAGGACTGTTCCAAAATGCATTCGAAAATGTGTCGCTTGGGGACTTCTGAAAGGTTTCTCTTCTCGACGTTGGTCGACAGTATAGTAACATTTGATTGATTTTATAATGGAGAAAAATTGTCAGCTGGAAAAGAAACGTCCATTAAAATTTTGACAAATGTCGCGGGAGATAAAAAAAAAAAAAAAAGTCAATTTACGCGGCACTTCTAGTCTTTTGTTACTTTCGGGCATTGTTAGAAGTTTATTGTAACCAGATGATAATCGGGAAGACCTCTTCTCGTTTCTAACGACGCCATTTGGAGTTGGCCGATCGTCCGCTCTCCAGCGAGCTTGTATCGTTCTTGGCAGCTGGAGGTCTCGCGACCGGCCAATGACTCTGGATATGCCTACGGGGGAGATCATCATTCAGGTTCATAGCTCATCAAAGGTAAGAGATTGGAAAGTCCCTTTCTGACTCAAAGAAACGAATAGAACTTCAACAGAGATCACGGATTGCGATGCAGCAGTCATGATATTCAACCATTTATGGTGACAAAGCTCGAGAGAGATCCGTATTGTACGTTTTAGAGCCCTCTTAATGAAATTAAACAATTCCAGCATTTCGCTTACATACTATAAAACTTTTTGCTGAACAACAAGATCATTTTTGAAAGTACAGAGAGAACTGCGCCCAAGGTACTAGAACTCAAGATAAGAAGACCGGCTACACCCAAACTGCTGGTCCATGAGATAAAGAAGACCTGCTTCACTATATTCCAATTTGTGCTTTCTGTGTGTGATGGGTGTTGACATAATTGAGAATATAAAAAGTCTGTTTATCTTGATCAACAGAGAGCTCTCTCTCTCGGGTTACACTAAGTGCGTGTCTATTTGTATATCACTCCGTTGTAAGCCCTTTGAATAAACTCATTTTCACTCAATTTGGACCAACTGTTTCACGTTGATTTTTCCACAACAGCCCCATACACAAAAGAAACCAATGCAATGTGTGTACACATTACGTAATAATATACGTATTAAACATAGGCCAGAACTGGCCATCCGGCACATTGCGCTGCTGGCCATCCATGCCCCATACATACCCGATCTGCCGCTTCAGTGGCAACGGAGCAGCTTTGTCTGGGGTAACCCGACAAGCCGGAAAACTATTATCTTTTGAGATAAGTCTTCATTGGTTTTCTTTTTTTTTTAATTTATATTTGATATCCAATAAAAGTCAATTTTTTATATTAAGTATAATCTGCATGTGGTTCTGCCAACGCCGTCAATTCATCAGTAAAGAGAGAATTACCCCTATAGTTCTCAATTATCTCCAGATTTTAAAAGTAAATACTTCCAAAACGATTAAACTGATTATATATATATATATATAGTTTTAACACTTAGATTTGAATATTAATAATTTGGAGGCATGCTTAACAGTTTCTGCAAAACATACAGAATCCACTTAGTGATCATAGAGAAGAATATCCCAGAGAAACCAAGTATTTCTGGCTAAAGCTCCAAAAGATGCCCAACGTACAAATCTTATGTGACGATTAACTGAGTCTGCTCTTTCCTCGGTCATTGAGAAGATCTTGCTAGGCGTTTCATTTGACGCTCCTATCTTACGTTACACCTAATTAGAAGGGATTCTCTACGTCCTCGTTTTTTCTGAGCTGGCCACTTAAAATGTTAATAGAGGTGGAGCAGATTATATATCATTAATGTCTTCTGGAAGCTATGCGCAGGTGTGGAACACTTTTACATTTCATCTTTTGTTTTCAAGTAGGGCAATGAGAAAATGATTCCATTAAAACGAACGTACACTGAACAAAACTCAATTAAAATGGGGAGATGAATCTGAAAGGTTCCGCCGCTGTATCGATTGTGTAAAGCAATATCCTTTCCATTTCTGAATATTTTGAAGGTGCGGGCCATGAGTCTCAAGGGTCTGAGCTCAATATCGGGGTCTTGGGGTGAAGGAGCAGATTTTCAGGGTCAGAGAGTCTAGAGCTTCAGATATTATTAGTATTGCATTTTACGTAGTTTAGTGATTACTATGAAGAATGTCTTCCAAGGCAAAAATGGAGCCACCAAAGAACAATTTGAATATTTCCGCTAATTCTAGATCAGCAGAGTACGTGGCGCCGATGGTCAGTCTAGGTCTCCAAATGCTTAGCGACCCTATGAAATAACTCAAAAATATTAATGTCGTGCATTATTTTTTTATGGATAGACAAAAAGTTAAAGAGCAGGACATTGTATATATATATATATATATATATATCATTGAACATACAAGAAATAAATAGATAATAAAAGGCATGAAGAGTGTACAGGCTACAGGAACACAGAATGATGTCGGGTAAGGCATTAGGGTCCTCATTCTCCTACAGTGATTGCTAGAAAATAATATCCAGCCTTAAAAATAAAATAAATGCTGGCAATTCTTCCAGTTGTTATTTAATAGGTTCTATATTTGTGCTTCTTAACTTGTAGATTGCGTAAGGCACTCTGCATTTGGGTAGAGTTTCTACAAGGCACCCGTGATATATAATCCGGTCCACCTCTATTAACAATTTAGCAAGTGTCTAGATTGGTAACGAAGCACTTAGAAAATCCACTTTAATTACGTCCAAGGCTGCAGGACACTGGCTGGGGGCCAAGGAATGGTCTATTTAAGCTATTTTGCTACCAAGATACTTCCCAAAATGAAGGTTCTCTTCTCTATGTGTCAGGCCTACCTTATCCTGGAGAATAGGAATCCTGTTAACGGAAGGCTCAAAAATACAGTAAAAGCAGCGTACAAATTTCAGTTCCAGACATAGCACATGTGGTTTAGCGCATTAGTGGAAACAGCCTGGGTCCTCAACCCCTAGACTGTCCATAAGTGAGGACTTTCCTGGTGTGGAACCTCCGGGCGCAGGACTCTCTGAGACGTAGTGAAAGACTCTGCTGAACACTCCATGTCTCGCTTTTTCCTACTGCCCCTGTGGAGCACCAACTGGAGGGAGTTAAGCCAGACGCGTGGTCACCTTGTGTGATCCACAAGGTCATCAGAGCCAAAGTCACTATCGAGGACATCCCAGGGCTCCCTGCTGTCACAGTCACAACTGTTTGAGCAAATGTGGCATAAAGCCGGCTGACCAACAGGCATAAAAACATTGCATAGATGGCCATTCACAGAGGCCTCCCCCTAAGGACATTTACGCATGCCAGGGGGCCGTGCAGATACAGACACTGCCCACAGTGCATTGTGAAGGAGGAAAATGACCTTCACTTGTTCTGGCAGTGCCCGTTTACACGGGTCTCAAAGGTTAAGAGCCCTGGAGTTGGAACTCAAGGACTCTATCGAGCGAAAGCAGACACTAAGGGCACCATTGACCATGCTTGGCGCCTCTTGTGCTGTGTGGTTTATGGTTTGCCAGGAGCCGCCTAGTGTTGAGGAGGAAGTAGGTCATAGTCCATGACTGCCGCAGGCCCATATGCCTCTTCCAGGTTATAGAAAGGAAGAACGGATCTGATGGTAGAAATATATATAGAAACCTGCCTTCGCTATATACTTTTTTTTTAGGTTTTCTTTTTTTCCTCAGTTTCTGTTTACTTTTAGACTTAAAGGCACACAAAGAGAGCAATCCTGGTGCGAAAAGTAATAAATGGCTATAGATTTACTGCAGGTATCTCAGACCCTTGCCGGGTCACGTCCGTCGTTGGTTAAGCGTAGACTTTATTCTGCATACATGATTGTGTCATTCGTCTTGGAATATCTCACAATTTCTAACAGGTATTTCAAGAAGTATCTCTTGTACTGTATCTTAACCATATTCTTCTCCTGTAATTGTTAATGTAAATGACTTCCTTGAGCATCTAGAGAGCACTTAACGAGAAGAAGAGGGGTTTTGTTTCCGTTACTAGGCTACTAGTAATTAATTAACTGTATTCTGGAATGTAACAGTTATTTTACAAACATCTATGAGATAACTGATGAGCTGAACATCGATTAGACGACCTCTGTTATTCCATAGCATCGCATCGTAGTGTTCGGTATTTCGGGTCAGGCCACCTCCATTTGCTCTTATTGTACATTGTGATCTATTGTTTTTTTGTGTAGGTTTTTGTGTGAAAGTAATTGCTCCCCGAGGATGTAGCGCTGGACTAGTAAATGTCACAGATCAGTTTTTTTAGTTGATCAGCCGGCCAATTTCTATTTCACTTAGGTTTGCTTAAACCACTGACAAAAACACAGAATATACGCGTGTCTCGATCATTTGAATTATTTTAGGGTTTTTCCTTATGGTTATTCCCAGAGGACCCCTTGCCCATTATACTTAAAACTATACCAATTGTACACTAATCAACATACACTAGAGAAGCAGTGAATATCCGGGATATATATACATATATATATATATATATATATATATACACATATATATACACACACCCCTTCAACAATATGTACCTAACCATCTGAATATTCTTTTTTTATCATCTGAATGAAGTAGTGAGTATTATCTCTTGCTATTTTCATGTTTAATCCATATTGGAGCTATTTGGGCATAAACTCCGGTGCATTTTATTACACGCAAATCAGTGCAGGCATTCAATAGTTATTGTAGTTAGAAAATGAGAGTTGTGTCTAATGTGACTCCGCCCCCAGCTGCCTCTACTGAAACCAGGAAGCATTCTTCAGTACACTTTTTGCACATGCTCAGTAGAACGCCCATTGTAGACAATTGGATTTGAGCTCCCTTTTTAAATCATTCAGTCTAACAGCCAATCCCATGTATGCAATATAAATAATGGATAGCGTACATGTGATTGGCTGTTTCGGTGAGAGTGCTACTGAGCACGCGCAATAAATTATTCTTATGATTCCTGCTTTCAGTAGGGGTGGCCGGGGGAAAACTTTAATGAGGCGGAGGTCTCATTTTCTAACATAAATAAGTCAGTGAAAAAACTCAAACATTCATTAAACAATAAAAAAATATAATTTTTGGGGCTGCATTTGTTATAAGATAGAATTCATAATTTTTGTAGATGTGTTTGACCCTGCTGGTTATAAATAGATTGGCTGTTAGGAATATTTTGGAACAAATGATTAATCAAAAGTATTTTAGGTATCAAATTGTAATACTCTCTACGTCACTTTCACCCCAGCGTCCTAGAGCAACAGATTAGTGAATAATTATCCAGGATTAGGCCAAACACAAATACTTGCTTTGATGTATAATGTTGATGATTTGTCTCTAGGGTTTTAGGACATTAGAAAAATTAAGGACACCTGTTTCTTATGCAAAATATATATATATTTAATAATAAACTAAGGAATGACGGCCACGATGGATGGTTGGGAAGCAGAGTGTTCCATATATTACATCATTGAAATGATCAGTTCCAGGTTAGTTAATGTAACTTCCACTATAATATAATGAATTAATATTGAAAAAAACCCACAAACCTTTTCACCGCAGCCATCTAAATCACAATATTTAGTGTTAAGGCAAAAGTTGAACTGCACGTGAATTATGAGAAGGGAGAAAAAAAACTGATAAAGAAAATAAAATCTGCTTAATGAGTTGTTAATTAACTTTTCATAAAGTGGTTACTACGGTAAGATAAATCTTGTTATAATTTAATATGAATTGTTAGTAGGAAGAGTAATTTGTAGAACATTAAGATGAGGGATTCTACTTGAAGGGAGATGAACACGTAGCCGTTCTGTACGTTGAGAGGCATTAGTACCGCATGAGCGAGCTTGAAGGACATTCTAGCAAAGAAGGCAATCAAAACCTGATCTTCTAATCTCAAGTAACAGAGTAAATGAAGGCGTTACAGAAGAAACTAATGAGAAATGTGCTGTTTAAGTTTAGGTTACGAAGACACGTATGAAGGAAGGTCACAGGCTTTGTCAAATCAGGAGACTGTACCAGTGTCGGTGCCAAGGTTTGTGAAGGTCCATAGAACAATATTAAATTATCCACCACGGACCACAGTAAATGTCCACCATGAGCAATATTGGTGACTATCCCTGAACTGGATTAAAGTGACTATTGTACAGTATATAGTATATATATATATTATATATAATATATATATAATGGTATTTAAATATTAAAATAAGCCATCTATATGTATTAAAGCCCCCCTTGTGTGCATACCATGGAAGCAGCCATCTTAACTTCCTGTTCTTAAGATCTGCATGATGATCTGGCCCCATTATAGAAACACAGAACTCGACAGCAGATAAGAACCATTCAAGAGCATCAGCAGATTCCGTAGCGCTAGAATGGTCCGGGGCGACAGCCGTCGAGAAACTTCTTTAACGAAATGTTTCCAAACAATTACACCGATTGATAAACAACACGCACAAGTTAATAGTAGTTTTCCAGTAGGCCATTGTTGTCCTATTGGCGTACAAATAATCGATAAAATGAGAGGCAAATGAGAGGCCGCCTGTGAGTCATGGGTTTATTGACATCCTGGACCCCCTCTGTCAGCAGCAGCTAGCAATGTTGGCTTCCTGCTGAAAGATCATGTGCAGTGGTGCTCGTCGCGAGTGCCGGTACACTGTTATATAAGGAATGCCCGATCACGCAATCGGGCATTCCCTTTTGGTAGCTGTCAGTGCTGACACCCACAGGACCCTGCAGAGATCTCTGATTGCCCCGACATTCCACTGCCCTAGCACTACATGTAAAGAATTAACCCCTCCTTCACTGCCCCGAACGCCTTAAGCCAGTAGGGGATGGAGGTGTTGGATGCTGTAATCATGGGATATTGTCAAATGTAAACTGGGTCATTGATCAGCAGTAGCACTTACTGTTCAGAAGAAATTCCAAGCAAAATAACGTTTTCGTTAAAAAAAAAACAAAGAATATCGTTTTTTACATACTAGCTTTCATAATCAATATATATATATATATATATATATATATATATATATATATATATATATATGTTTCTATGGTTTCAAAAGAAAGACCTTACTTATCCTGAAAAAAAGATGTGTTATATAAGTGGGTACATCAAACACGAAAAATGAGAACCTCAATTAAATATGGTAAAATGGCAAAAAATATGGTGTTTATGGTACAGCGAACACAAAGTGCCATTGGAACACAGGAGTGATGGGAGTGATAAAGGGCCATTGGAACACAGGAGTGATGGGAGTGATAAAGAGCCATTAGAACATGGGAGTGATAGGAGTGATAAAGGGCCATTGGAACATGGGAGTGATGGGAGTGATAAAGGGCCATTGGGACACAGGAGTGATGGGAGTGATAAAGAGCCATTAGAACATGGGAGTGATAGGAGTGATAAAGGGCCATTGAGACACAGGAGTGATGGGAGTGATAAAGGGCCTCTGTAAGCCGTTTCCCGCTCCATTAGTCATTTACAACATTAACCCCATCTGCGCTGGAGCCATTTCATGTTATTATGTGAGCCCGGCGCAAAAACGTTTAAACTGCAGTGTAAAGTTGTAAATCTTTATACTTTTGCTTTAACTACTTGGTGAGAGTAAAGTATAAATGTATAATTAATGTAAAAGAACATAAAGTACCAAGAACATTATTGCCTTTTAACTATAGTAATTAATATTTAATTTAAGCTTTAACGGCAGCCTTGCTTTGTGTGCGTTATTTAACTTACTGTTTATAAGTAATAAAAACACAAATTATTTTTTTTTAATTAATTCCAGATTTTCTTTTCATCTGACGTGTCTGTCTGCTATACCCAAACCAAAGGGACTCTAAAGGGCTTTAGTAACCAGGCCTAGACTCCTCAGAAGGAGCCCATGAGGAGTGGGGTCCGAAGATAATTTTAACTGGAAGATGGGCTGTTTGTAAAGGCCTCAAAAAAAATACGAGAAAAAATATAAGAAGCATATAAATACAGATTTCCGTGTTCTAAGGTGTGTTAGCACCACCACTTATACGTGACTGCCGAGGTTGATTTACTTCATGCCAATGATTTTGGGATATTTCCTATGCCTTGTGATGTCACTAATATACTTCAGCAGAGGCGTATCTAGGGTATGGCACCTATGGCTCGTGCCATAGGCGCCATTTGAAAGGCTTTCAAACGCCGTCTTTATTTTTTGGATACGGAGGAGAGAGAGGGGCGCCTAGCAACCGCTCGGCGCCCCTCATTCTCCTCCACGAGGCCTCTACCTCCGTCCCGGTCCCGGCATTTCATGCTGAGCGCCGTAATATGACATCATATTTCGGCGCCCAGCAGTGAAGCAGCGGGCACCAGCCACATTGTTTTAGACCGTTTTTTACTGAAGTACAGAGGCGTATCTACTAACAATAGCGCCTATGGCAAGCACTGAAATTGTGCCCCTGTCAGGTGTCCAAACTGGGATACCTCTGTTGAGGGTGTGACAAGAGGTAGGTCCCCAAAGAACCACCTGGTGGCGCTCTGCTGTAGAGTGTCACCAGGAGACTACCTGGGAGCTGCACTGGAGATCTCGGGGGAGATCAGAGGACATCAGCAGAACCATGACCCCGGCTCCATGAAAAAAACAGTAGTATTGGGGGTTTAGATAAATAAACACAATTTTACAGTTTTTTTTAGCGTAGAGAACTGAAAAAATGTGAGGTTTCAGAGAGTGACAGATCGACCCAAATGTAACATGTCCTTCTTTGGTGGCAGTACCTTACATCGTTTTAATTAACAGAAAGATCATTAGGGGCTCAATCCCCCCCCCGCCCTGCGTTCCTCTCCTGATGCCCCCTCTTCTCTGGAAGAGGGGGCACGAGGCTATCACTGGGTTCTGCGGCCCTAAAAGTCATGGTAATGACAACATAAGCATGAGAAAATATGTTTATCATTAAAATTGGCAAAATAAAATACATTCTTCTTTTTAACGTCTTACTCAACCACCAAGGGACCAGGCCGCTAATCATATCGCCTAAAATAAGAGCGTCCGCCCGTTTCAAACGCAGATTGTTCTAGTTCTATCTAGAACCCTCAAGAACTGTGAGCCGATTCTTGCCAGCGGAAAACAGTTATTAAGTACATCTCAATTTCCTGTAAAAAAACCCCGATTACATTGTGCTTCATTTTAATGTGTCGTTATATTAGGTGTACAGATCCTCATAAAATTTAATACGGCATTTCATCAGACATTATGTTCCTTTGCCGCTTTTAGGCTAATTCATTAAACCAAGACAGTTACCGTTTGCTCCAAATTAATTTTTTTTTTGGAATAATGCATGTTTTTGCTGATACGGTACATTTTTGTTTGGACAGTTGATGTATAGTTTTTTTTTTTTTTTTTTATAAAACAAAGTATGAGAATCTTCTGAATCTTTACATAAATAATAGCTCGCTTTGTAAGACAACAATCACTTATTGGGGAAAAATGACACATTTTTATTTTGTTATAGGCTTCCAGCAATAAAATTACGGGTGAATTTAGAATATTGTTTAGTTAGATGAAAATAAAAGAATTCGCTTTAATTTAAAATGTTAGTTTTTTAACATTTAATATTATCAAGAAATAAAACAAAACATATTTTAAACCCAAATCGACTGGTGAATGATTATCTCCCGGGTTAACCTGTTAAGGATTTTTTTTATACTTGCAGACAAAAGAATTTTCATTATTTTGTTATACTTTTTTTCTCGACAATTGAGGTAGGCTAGCCCGGTCACTCCATAAAATCTACCTCCGGGTTTGCGGCAGAGGGGCTGCTGTCTCCCGAAGTCAGCCTTCATAGGGCTAGTTAGCCTAGGCTAATATACGTCGCTAAGTATCCCCTTAAGGACAATGGGCGGTCCCTAAACACATTGAAAACAATGCATTTTGGGCCCGTACATGTACGGGCTTTGTCATTAAGGGGGTATACCCGAATCAATTTATAGATATAAATTAGATAAAAATTATATCTAAAAATGTCGGTGAAATAGAAATTCACCCATTTTTCAGTTTTATGTATTATAGGCTGCCCCCAAAAAATGCACGCTGTTTGCTATTTTATCTTGGATGTCACCGCACCAACAGGCTTAACCTTGTGGCCTTGAGTTTGGCCAATTGGAGCCCATATTCTGCTAGTGGACTTTCCACCTTGAACCCAGTCCATTGTGGTGCCAATATCTGTCATATGACGTATACATTATGCAGGTCCAACCCCAATCAGCTTCTGCTGCACGAAGAGCCTGGCTGACCTGGATGTATAATGAGAGTTCTGCATAATATCCTTATGCATTGAATTATACATTAGACAGGGCCAGCTCAACCCTTCTTCCTAGAGAAACCTGCCAGTGTTGACCCCGCATAATGAATTGTGAGGCCAGGACGTTGAAACCAGCAAACCTCTCCAGACGACTAGACCAGTCTGTTCATGACCTTAGTGATGCCTTCTAATGGCCAACACCTTCATGGGGTAAGATGTAGAGTAAAATTTAAACAATTCCTCCTGAATCGACCCCTGGATACTTAAGGGTAATGCCGAAGTCTACGGATCCAGAACCGCTTGTTCCTTTTGGGAAAATACCATTTTTTTTACAGCAAAAAGTGTTCTCCAATCAATAATTCTAACTCCCAATATAATTTATTGAAAGAAGAAAAAAACGTATAAAGCGCAGATATCTCTCCATGTCCGATGTTTTTTTCCACGAGGCTTGGAAGGGACTCTCAAAATGTTGTGCCTTTGGCTGACTCGATAACTGGGAATCGCAGGAGGTGTAGCTGTCCCAGAGTAAGAGCGCCACCTGTTGGCTACCCCTGGAACCCCTCGGTTTTGAGAAAATTCTCAAAGGTCGCAAGTCCACCTTATTCCAGCAGCAAAGCCTAAACATGTTAGCTACATTTTACAAATTTGTATCCCATGTATGTTCGGAATAAAACCGTATTACACCGGGGGATTTTCTATAAAGAAAACAATTGATCTTTTTTTTCTTTGTTGACTAAAAAGATTGCACACTCTGTGTCGTATAAAAGAAGTTAATGTTTAAAAATGCCATAAAAGTCACTTTCCTGTAAATTTATATTTTCCTTTTGTAGATTTTTTTTTTTCTTTACTCTTTTGTTTATAGGAGTTTAAAGCTCAGCATCTGAAGAATATGACCTTCAACTGACGTCAATAACGCACGCATTGTCCCCGCAGCTGTCGGGAGAAGGGTCAGCCTTTGGTTATATGTTGTAAAATATTTAGCAGCAGAATTTATAATCCTTTTAGAAGCTAATTAAGAGATTTTTTTTTCAGATTCTACAGGTTCAATATCCGTTTTCCAAGTTAATTTCCAATCTAAAGCAGTAAGCTTTTTTTTGGGGGGGGGAAACATATTTAGAATGGCCATTTACAGTAAGTAAATGGTAATGCAACTGTGCTCTTGGACATATTCTAGAAGTGTTTCCTTTTTTTTTTTAAACTAAATTGGGTTTTTATAGAGTTTGAGCAGTTCAAGGGGTTACCAAAGCCTCCAAATACTTTAAATAGAGCTTGGTGATGGCAGCGAATGACTTTTTGGGGTCATGGTTTGAACAGGTTGGGGGTTAAGGGGTGGCTGCTCTTGGCCCTGCGGGGAGCAGCAAATGAGCCTGCGGGCTGTTTTTCCCCCCATTAACTCTTTCACACCTAGGTCCACCCTTAACGTCTCAGCGGGGTGGTGGTTCCTGTTTACTGTTTTTGGGACCTCCATGACAGATGGCAGAGAGTATGGGGACCACATGCTGAGAAAACTCTGGCTTAGACTCTACAATACAAAATAATTATTTAACAAATCATAGATTATCAGAGAAAAGGTTCTCCCGTAAAATAATAGCTGTTTTTTATGCGCAGATGTACAACAACCTCTGATTTAAATGTCAATAGTTACGACTGAGATTTAAATTGGAACATAGCGGCTTACGACACATCTGTGCATGGAGCTAAGATATTAATCTACAGGATGCTTTTCTTTTTTTAGCACATTTTGGTTTTAGTGGCTCGGGAAAGGCTTTTTTTTTCCGGCTGTGATATGTTTTCTGATTAATAGGATAGATTTTGTTTCCTTTAAGGATATGCACAGAAAAAGACAGATTTTTATGGAGAAGAACAGAATTTCCAACAAACAAATGTTGTTTCCAAAGAGGGCAATGGTTTTCCGACACACATTTGGCTCTTGGTTCTCCATTTCTTGTTACAATTTGTAACACTGTAGAAGATACTACGATCTATAAAACATCATTCTTGAATATGTAGAATATTTTCTTTTTTTTGGCTTTGATGAGATATTTTGACTTAACGCTTACAAAAAACCCTATTACTATTTTTTAATACTAATTTATTATGTACTAATTTGCCCCAGACCTATATTATATTACAGAATTATTCAGAATTTTATTAAAAAAAAATATAAAAATTAGTATAAATATTGAAAAATATTTTTTTCCTAGATCAGGTGAAAACATCTGAAAGCTCAGAACAGATATCACACCATACAATGAAAAAATAATTAAAAATACTGTTAAATAAGCTTAATAGAGTATTTTTAACAACACACTTTTCATAGTTGTGTGTAGTAACTAGGATTAAGTAGACAAGAAAAAGAAAAGAGAGAGAGAAAAAGATAGATACATAGATGAATGAAAGAGCAAGAAAGAAAGAGAGCGCTAGAGAAAGAACATAAATAAGTGCATCAAGTACGATAGCTATGATTACATCTAGAAATATGGGTTTTATTGCCGCTTTTCCTGCAGCGAGCTTGGACGCTGTTAACTTTCTCTTTTAAATTACTCTTCAATGCCAGACCAGACATCATAAAGATTTAAGTGTCAAAATGCATCAATGACCTTCAGCGATTTATACCACTCGTCCGAGCGTGACAAATCATTGTTAGTCAAAGACTAAGACAGGTCCGACGCTATATGAAGGGCACCCCAGTAAACAAGATGGATATCTCAGTTCATTAGCGGTGGATGAAATAACAGATAAGCGCATAGTTGAAAGGTTGTGGTGTACAAGCGGAATCACGTCTGAGGAGACATGCGAGACGATATTTCGGGAGACCTTGAAGCAGAAACTCTGTGGCCCAATGTATGGAGATAATTAAAGGTAACCTCCTCAAGCTCTCTATTGTGTTAATTACACGTTAGCAGATCTGTCATTTTATTCTCTTCTTTTAAGTTTCTGCCCCGCTGTCACAAAACAAGTAGCTCGTCACCCTCCTGGACAATCAGGCTGCTTGTAGCACCACTGTTCTGCAGACCGGTTATAAGGGGTAGGGTGCCGCTAAGCGGACAAGGGCCATGTGTGAGTGGGGGGGGGAATTGTAGGTAGCGAGGTAAGGGGCCTTATACCTTATAATGGCCGGGTATGTGGCAGGGGTGTCCTTGCCAATCGGGGTGGTTTAGGAGTTGATGGGCCTATCCCTCCCCTAGCCTCTGGTAATGGCACTAATTGGAGGGAAGTCCAAGATTGGAGGCAGATTGGTTGGATGAGGGGGGGGATGGGATGCACCCGAATACTTTTACGTCATTGTTAAAGACGGTTGACAAGGACAAGTTATTCAGGGTTATTATGTATTGAACACTGAACAAAATGTTGTTATCAGCGAATTAATAAACGCTGTTGCCTGTTTTCACAATGGAAGTTGTATGTCATTTCTACCTGGTTCTGCACACACTTAAAAGGCGAAGCACTGGTGTATGACATCACATTTCATCACTCAGCAGTAAGGAAGGGGCTTCTCTGGGTTAGGGAGAGATATGCCATCCATTTCTTCTTACTTTAGGGGTAGTAGAAGTATTATTAAACACTCATCTACAGACGCCAGACATCTACAGACACCAGACAAACCAGAAGGCTTGTTTTTCCCTCAGAAATCTCATGGTGCTGCCACAACCACAAGGGATTCTGGGTAGGCACATTCAAATAAGGTTAACAATGATCACCTTTTGCCTCTATATCCACTTTATACATGGATCCCTTGAAAGTAATTGCCCGCTGTACTGGACAGCCTTTAGACAAAACTTGGGAAGAGGTACAATAGCCAGATCATCACTCATGGACAGCTGTTTCGTCCTTCATGGGACTCATCAGCATGAGGTTGTGATACCGGCTTAATAGTTGTTAACCTCATTTGCATGTGCCTACCCAGAATCCCCTGTGGTTGTGGCAGCACCATGAGATTTCTAAGGGAAAAACAAGCCTTCTGGCTTGTCTGGTGTCTGTAGATGAGTGTTTAATAATACTTCTACTACCCCCTTAATTTTAAGTGGAAGAGTTTTCCATAACATTTACCCACCATAACTTATGTAATGGTACTTTACGGATGAAATACAGTGAGGGAATTTAAGCATGTACCAGATAGGCATATGGTTCCCGAACCTAAGATGAGACCAACGAGTGATTGAGGTTTCAAACTTTACAGCTCCAAGATTTTGATGTATTTGGGCCCTGGCAAGTGTACAAGCTCTTAAGTTAAATAGTTAAAAAAAAAAAAAAGACAAACTTTGTCTACAGTAAATGAATCTATGGCTGCTGGCTCCTTTAAATATTTCATTATGCTCATGTTTTATAAAAAGACGACGAAAGGTACCTTCTGCCAGGGTCTTTATAGACATCATCTGGAGGCTTTAGAAACACAATTACTTCCCATCTGTACGTGCAATCAATATACTCTGCCGAGCTCCAGTATCGGTGCTTCTGCCATATCAACATCCTTTATTTTGGAACACTTTTTTCATTTTGATTATCAATCAATTTTTTGCTGCTCAAAGATACACATAATTTGTCAGCGACGGGCACTGTCTGACATTAACCCCTTAAGGACCAGGGTTATTTTACAATGTTTTCCAAAAAACAACCAGAGCAATTTATTCAACTGTGATTTTCCACTAACTCGTTTAGTTTACCCCCCCCATAAATTGTTTTCTTTAGGGATTTTGAAATAATTATCTATATAAAACATTTAGTACGAAAAAAGACATTTGGCTCTTCCATTTGTTTCCTCTCTAGTACTTTCTGTAAAAACTTTAAATCTTACTTGGTCCTTGTCTTTGTCTTAGATTTAGGATAACCTTTTGCCTATCCCATGTAAGGTTAAAGTCCCCTATATTCATCTCGTTCACTCCTACTGGAATGCTATTCCACTAATCCACCACTACCTGGGTAGACTTTACATCGCACCCAACCTTAATATATTTAAATGTTTCTATCATATCCCCTCTCTTATTTTTCTCAATGCATCTTGATATCCTTTAGTCCTTAATGATAACTTTATTCTGTTAAGATGGGAGAATAAAACCAGTGGTAGATGAGATTAAATATTGATAAATGTAAAGTGATGCATTTGGGTAATACAACACAAATGCTCAGAATGGGCTAAATGTGGCCAGATCAACAACAGGAACAAGTTAACTCCAAACTCACTAATATGTAATGTCAACTAACGATCCCTCAGACTACCATCAATCAATCGATGGCCCCCTCCTGCCATCTACCCAGTGTGTCTATGAACCCCCACTTCTAGATTGAAGAATTCAGGAGAACAAATATGCGATGTAGGAATAACTTCCAGTGCTCTTTGTGTGGACCATGCCTTAACTAATTCCAATGCACTAGTAATAACTCGAATAATAACTCGAGGATTATTGGTTATTGTTCAGAGGAAAACCTATTCAATTGGGATGATGTTCCGCAAAGCCCTTCATTAAGTGAAATGAACGCTTGAAAAAGACTAAAGCTTTGCGTGGGAAAGATATCCTCAATCGCTGTGGGATCAAACCAGACTCTTTAGTATCGCTGCGCTTACTAATCCCGTGGCGTAGTTTCGGCTTACTATAAGAGACCTAAAGAAGTGAAAAGGACCTTAAACATAATTCTTCTAATTACACATACAAGTAAATATACCCACTAAAATGTTGGGTTACCTACTCTTCAATTTGACAATTTTGTAGCCAATCACAGCATCAGGAGCCCCATTTTCAATACTGTTTAATATCCAAGCTCTTCCCATAAATAACTCCTTAACCAAGTAAGATTCTTCCATGTTTTTGCCAGGAACACCTAATTCTCACTTGACCCAAAAAGCAATCTCCTTGTATTTCATGTACAGGATATGTTTAAGAACTCTTAAGATTCCTCGATGAGAAAGAAAGCTTATAAAAGTGTATGCAGGTCAAATCTCTATGAGGAACGCTTATTGCATATTATCTGGAGATAAAAATAAAGAATACATAAATATAACAATCAGGGCATTCTACTCAAAACAAAAAACATATATATATATGCCCTGATTGTTATATTTATGTATTCTTTATTTTCTATATATATATATATATATTTATATATTACTCCCAAAAAAATTAATTAAACCTCTGTGTCCTAGACTCAATATTCCACCCAACACAGAGGGTCAGAAACTCTTGCCATCCAACTTTGGGTTCTTGATCCTGATCTTGAAATAGCACATATTAACGCTGGACTAAATTGCCTCCACGCTAGACGACCTAACCAAATCAATGTTTCCTCAAACTTTACACAGCAGGTACAACTCACCACCAACAACAAAAACCTTTCCAAGAGCTTGCCACAGGTTGGGAAGACTTCTGCTGTAAGTGCCACGCTTTGGACCCTTATATCACCTACCCTGTCATCAAGTTTGCTATATTTGCAGACCTCTGCCAAGACATTAAATTAATTGTACTATAGTAACTGTATTTTTTTGTAATATCTGTTATATTGGAAGTTAACCCCCCCCCCAAAAAAAACACTTTATTACGTTATTTATATTGAAAAAGCCTTTAACCAGGATGTCACCTTCAAATATTCCCTATCATCTTATTTTCAAGATTGTGTCCCAATAATGTGTTAATTTCTTGGCAGAACCTGGCATTCTGGGAAGCTTCAAAAGAAAGAAGAAGGCGGTGCGCTGGGTTCATTACATGAAGTTATGAAATTCATGAGTATTTCTACAGGTTGATTTGAGAAACGCGGCAGAGAGGGCCACGCACATGGTTTTTGTATAAATCTATCACCAAATCTATCACTCTTTCAAAACAAGAAGACCTATGTCCCTTCGTGATACAAAAAAAACCAAAAGAAAATGAGACAACAGATACTAAACAATGAAAACATAAATAGATAAAATATAATAAAAAATAAATAAAATACCGTGTTTTTTATTTAAGGATAGAAAATACCTACTACTACTAGGTTTGTCTAAACGTTAAAGTTTTAAATCCTAAAAGCCACACAGATAATATCCATCCAATCAGGCTGAACAGATGGTTCGGAAGGGTCTTATCTGCCCTCAAATTCTACTTTTCTGTTGGCTTTCAGGACCCCTAGAGACCTCCTCTGTAAAAGTAATGACATATTCTTTTGGACCAATAGAGCTATAGTCCTTTTCTTTATTATGCGTAAACGACATAGAACAAGAGCCTTAGCTAT
Source organism: Spea multiplicata (assembly GCA_009364415.1). NCBI lineage: Eukaryota > Metazoa > Chordata > Amphibia > Anura > Pelobatidae > Spea > Spea multiplicata. The sequence continues at coordinate 14,185 of VKOC01018839.1, read as the reverse complement.
GGGTCAAAAGATAAGACTTGCCGTTTTATCAACACTGAATGTCATCATCAATCATAAAAAGTACAAACAAATAAAAAAAACACCAACGCCAAATAATCTTTGTGTTGAGGCTAGAGGTACCTCTGCTAGATAAAGTAGTCATTTGTTTTATCTGCAAACACTCCCATGGGCTTTAAATGAGTAAGCATAACATATGTATCATATAGAACTGGATCAAGACCCATGGAGAATAAAAAACAAAAAGGAAAACCCCAGCACAAACACTGTAATCCATCTTATAGACCTGATTCCAACACGTCTTGACAGATATGATAGTTTGTGATGAATGTTGTGCTATCATTGGTGCGTTATCTGTCTGTGATAACTGGGCATATACTCAAACCTCAATGTATATCTCGGAGGAAAAATATACGTCTTCATGTTGTGACATCAAGATACATCTAAGAACGCGTATTTGCTTAGGCCTCCTCTCTAAATTTATCGAGCTGCAAATATGTATCTTACGCAAAGATATCCCACTTCTGGCACCAAAGCAAATGAAGTTGGAATGTGGATTAAAAAAAAAAACACCCAAGAAATACATAACCTAAATATATAACCTATATCTAGGCACTTCACATGGAGGACTCCGTTAGGATTTAAGAAAGCGTTAAGTTCTAATTTTTAGATTGTAAGTGGTGTCAGATTTATGCAAAATTTAAGAGAGGCCTCCAGGAATGAAGCAGATACAATGTATCACTGATGGGTAGAATGCACTTGCTTAAGATGATACTCATTGCCTATTGAGGGACAAGACTTAGAAGGACTACCCATTTTAAAATTCTGCAGAGCTGCCCAGCTCTCCCATCTTGTACAGATACACTAAAACCCATATAATTACAGGTGGCTCAAGACTGAAATGGACTTGGTTTCACAGATCCCTGTCTGACATCCTGTGGATCCCCCCAACCTTTCGACTTAAGCCGTCCATCACCTCATCACGATGTGGAATAGGATCAGATTGAAATGTCAACTCACTAGAATGCTGCCTATCTGCTACAATTACTCCTTCCCCAAGGGTTTTTATAAATTAGCCGACATTATGCCCAATAATAAGATCCCATCTTAAGGGATCCCCACGAACCATAACTACCAGAGGGAGTATATTGTCAGTTGACCCACTAGGTTTGCTTCCACTTGAAACTGAACCCTCAGTGGACTCCTACGCTGTTTAAATCCCTGGCCTGGGCAGCTATGGGACAATCAGTGACTATATGCCCTTATACTGGATACTCTTTTTGTTCATCTGCCCCCTTACCGCCTTAAATCGGAACATGATTTAGGCGGAATTCTTGAGCAGGAGGATTGGGTAGATTTAATGACTGCCATATTTAAAATTACCACCTGTACTCAAAGAACCTTTTCAGGTGGCAAATGTACCCACGGTGTCACACCCCCTTAAGGCCATCTAATACAAATTTCTGGTTCAGAGGGTCAACAAAATTGGAACGGGGATGGGGGCAGCTGGATGCGGACTTCAATCAGTTAGTAAGTGAACGGCTTCATCCAGGGGCGGCCCAAGACATAGTGCCGCCTGGGGCGAAGTTTGAAATGCTGCCCCCCCCCTCTGCCAACGCCAGGGGTCATTATCTACCCTTCCTCTCCCTACCTTCTCATTATCTACCCTCTCCCTCCCTATTATCTACCCTATTTGGAACACCCCTTTGTGCTTCGCTTACTATCCAGAGTCTCCCTGCTCCGCCGCGGTGTGTGCTGCTTCACTACTTCGAGACCGAGCTAGAGGGCTCGCAGACGAGAGGGGGGGGGGCGCCGAGCGCGTACTGACAACTTGATAAGCGAAAACCACTCGGCGCCCCTCTCTCTCCTCTGCTTCAAAAAAAAAAAAAAAAGGCGCCTGGGGCAATTGCCCCACTCTGCTCCATGGCAGGGCCGGCCCAGGCTTCAGCTCTCCTAATATTCTCTGCCCGCTACTCCTGACAGAGAGAGGTTGGCTACAGAGTCACAATGTTTTTAATACATCTAGTTAAAATGTGTTTGGGTTGAGCGCTGGTAAGAACAGCTAGACAGTTACCATAAAAACAATTTAATGATGAAGGTTTTAAAACAGTGCATTCCATATAAAAGAATAAAAAAATGCATACATTTAAAATTACCCGTATATTCCGGCGTATAAGACGACTTTTTAACCCCAAAAAATCTTCCTAAAAGTGGGGGGTCGTCTTATACGCCGGGTACTTACCAAGCCGGAGGTTCCCACGAAGCCACCAATCTCTCTAATCACTACGCGCCGGCTATTGATGCCGAGCGCAGGGATGTCGTCATGAGGGAGCAGGGAAGTCCGAGGTCTGAAGAAAGAAGGCAGGAAGACTAAGGTAAGAGATGGGAAGAAAGGGGGGAGACACTGATGTGGTATATATATATATATATATATATAATATATATATATTACCATATACATATACATTGTGTGTGTAAAGGCAGGGGTGTGTGGTGAGGGCAGTGTATAAATGTGTATTATGGACAGGCATATGTGTAGATATTTATAGATATATATATATATAATATATCTATATATATATCTACATATATATTAAACATATATATATATACACATATATATATATTATATATGTGTGTGTGTGTGTGTGTAAGGGCAGTGCATGTATGTATATGTCAGCAAATCAACCAGCAAATCACCGGTACATTGCTTGCCGTGATTGGCTGGTTGTTGTACGCTGGGTAGAGGGGTAGTCTTATACGGCGAGTATAGTCCAAACTCTATATTTGGACTGTAAAAGTTGGGGGTCGTCTTATACGCCCAGTCGTCTTATACGCCGGAATATACGGTATATATTTGAAAAGCTGCGGCGTAATATTTCTGCTCAAAACAAAAAATGTGAAACTGCTTCACTAAATGAAGGGGTAGAGAATTCTTTTATTTATTTGATATTCAGATATTCTAACATTTCTTTAACGTCCGCAGGATGTCAACCCAATAGTGCCGGTGACAGTGAAAATGAATTTTATAGGTGTTAAACTTAAACACACTTCGCTTTTCGGTGGAAAAAAAAAATCAATTATTATCCAAAAAAAATGAAAGCTGATTATATATATATTTGGCATAGTTTTACCTTTACTGATTGAATTATATGAGTGTTATTAAACTTTTCACCTCTTTAATATAGTCTGTTTCATTTGAGGCACGTTACATCATAAAATATGGATTATTTTTAAATAATTCCACTTCATTAAGTTTCTGGAAAAGCTGTGGGTATTTCTGTGTAATACATGGGGGGGGGGAATTATAAGTGACCTTATTACCGTATAAAGTAATTTAATGATCCTGCTGATTGGACTATTCTGCTTGTTGTTATGACAGCTTATTTTTTTCCAAATTTCACACCAAAATTTTTTCCCCCCCGTAAAATACAAACAAACCCTTTACTGTTTTAAATTCAAGAGATAAGAAAATTAACCGCTAAACTTTTATGATGGCTTGATCAATTTATTATTTTTTATGTATAATTTGTTTCTATGTATAATTAAAAAAAAACATGCAAAAAAACCCCCACTAAGAATAAAATAAACAAAATTTGCACTAAAAGAAATATTATAAGGTGATATTTAGTACAAATAGTAATTTATTCCACTAATGAGTACAAATCGTAGGAATACCAGGGAACTCTGCTAGCATGGACAACTCTATTCTGTTCCCATCCCCATATATATTTAACCCCTTATTGACAAAGCCCGTACATGTACAGGCTCAAACTGCATTATTTTCAATGGGTTTACGGACTGCCCATTGTCCTTAAGGGGTTAATGTGCTTGGGGCTAGCCCTACTCAAGTTTGCGGCTACCCTCAACAACATCCGGGCTATCCGGGGCCCCTTATTTTGAAGCCTACCTCCAAAAAGCTACTCACCCTGAAGATGGAGGGGTCCAGGTAGCCAGAGCCGGCAAGTTCCCAAATATGCTCACTGGCTGTAGAAGGTTTCCACTTTCCTCCCTTGCCCCCCCTCTACTGAATCTATATATTTAGGAATACTTCTGTTGGAATCCCATTGAAGTCAAGGGAAGCTGTCCGCCCTATGAAATCTATGATAGTCGTATGTGTGCCATCTGGATATCAAATTATAGCTAGGATACATGTGACCGGCTGTAGCTCCCCCTACCGATTTTAGTAGTCATTTGCTTAAATGGGTATATTCTACGGGACATGTGCAGAAGTGTACCTAAGTATGCTTCCTGCTTCCCTAGAGGTATCCAGGGGGGAGGAGCCAAACAAGACAGAAGTCCAATTGTCTAACTGCAAAAACTAAAGAATGTATGCACCGATTTCTGTGCATTAAAATGCATTGGAGGTCATATGATCTCTGTGAAAATAGGACTGGAGGGATTCTTCATTATCAAAGGTTCCTAGAAATTACTCTTGTAGAAATAATTAAAAAAGTGTTTTTTAACTTGTTTAATTTTCTCCAAAATGTGGAGCCTATGAATGTTTCTAAACTGCTCATTCAGTGATGACCATGGATAAGGTTTCATGTTTAATCTGCGTGTAATAATATTTACAAGTCTTAGCTTTACATCCTCGTCAGACTGACTTCATTGTGTCGCTGGGACGATGTTTATGCTGGGACGATGTGGCAACTGGAAATTACCAAAACCACCAGGCAGCAGATACATGCGCTGACTGCGTCAGGCAAGGGCTGATTTATTGAGTTAAAAGTTGGAATAAATTGTAATGTCTGTAATTCTGGATACACCGCGTGTCCTTAAAGAGAACTTGGTGCTTTCACAAATATTATATTTCACAGTTAATTATTCCCAGTGGCGTATATTTACATTTGACGCACAACCTTCTGCCCATTCGTGTCGCCGTCCAATCTAATGGGCGTAAGGATGCGCTGCTGTTCCTTGGTACTCCACTTTTTTAACCCCTTCCGTGCCGGTGACGTACCCGGTACTTCCTGGTTGGGTGTCACCCACAGACCGGGACGTACCAGGTACGTCATCGATGATGCACGATCCAGCGTCTCTTCTGGTTTTAAACCAATTACTCAAGTTGAAAACCAAAAACTTAATTAAAGTTATTTTAGTAAATAACTATAATGAATCCAAACATTATATAGGTAGCATTAAAAAAAAAATTAATAATAATAATAAAAAAATCACTTAATGATGAAAACATGTTTTGTTAATCTCCAACCTTATATTCAGATCTTATTCCATGTATATATATATATATATATATATATATATGTTTATCACCCCTACTAGGTCATTGAGTGCAAGCGATTGGATGCAGACATACCATTTTTATTATAAATCGAATCTGTATTTCAAAACGCGTTGACACATAGGATGTTTTCCCGTAGATTACCCCATCCCATTCCGAATGTCACGCCGATCAAGTGCGCTAATCTATTTTGTAACAAAGCCGGCCATGCTGCGGATGCCAGCTGTAATCTCCAGTGGCCGCGTGCTCTCGATGAAATGTATTCAAGGTCTGTTTTGCATCAGTATATTGAATTAAACGGCACCTGTGCCTAATCTAGGTAGCTGTCGAGTTGCCAGCCACACTGAAAACCGAATACAATGGGGGTTAAACATCTGTTACTCGGAAACATGGTGTGCAGATAGCCCTGGAACGGTTAAAGCGACTGGAATAATACAGTTTATGGAGCTGTTTTGAGCCCATTGTCTTTATTTACGGGACGCAGAATTTTGTAGGCTACCATTAGGCATTAAAATGAATCCTATAGCTTTTGTTTGCTTTTATCCAATGCGTGGTATCTGGCATCCTGTAGCTCTTTTTCATTTTGTCACTCTACTTCTTTACCACCTTGGAAAATTGTGAACAAACAGCAGCTTTTTTCCCCTGCTGTAAATATGTAAGTTTTTGTATTTGGCTAATGATTCAAATGTATAGAAAGTAAATTTATAGCACACCTATTGCTTTGTTACGAGCGTAATGGCTCCCTACTTTCTCCACTAACCACTTCTGCGTCTTGCAGCTCCACTCCTTCTCTAGCATCTTCTATCTTCCATTTTATTTCTTTTTTTTGCATCTCCGCAGACATGACCTCCCGGTGAACTTTTGTGAAAATGGCGGCGCTTCTGTACCAGACAGAACCCAAGGTGCAGACTGTGTAGAGAGGCTTCTGAGACCAACACATAGTGACGGGATGTAAGATGCTCACAGGAACAGCATACGCTAAACAGCACAACCAAGATCAGCACAGAGTTTGGGCGAAACCTCTTCCAAGTCCAGATGGGAGATCCCACAGAAGGTTATGGAGAGTAGCAGGCCTAAGATCCTGTGGGACTTACAGATCCAGATGGATAAGCAGCTGGTGGCCAACATTGTGGTGGTAGACAGCCGTGGTGATAGATGTGCCAAGTGACAGCAACATTAGCAAGGAGTATGAGAAGCTGGAGAAAAACCAGGGCCTGAAAGAGGAACTGGAGAGTGAAGGCCAAAGTGATCCCAGTGGTCATAGGTGCACTCGGGGCTGTGACTCCTAAGCTGGCAGAGTGGCTCCAACAGAGTCCAGGAATGACATCAGAACACTCTGTCCACAGTGTAGACCCGACATTGAAGAGTACATATACCACCCATAGGAATGAGAAGATAAATACATTTATGTATATTGTTTATATATGTGTATGTGTCCATGGGGTAGAGCATTTGGAGAGCAGGATGTAAGAGACTGGATGTCAGCAGGGTCCAGTCTGGGATTTGTATGAAGTCTGCATCAGGTGCTGGAGCACCGCAGAGTACCGTGCTTAAGATCCTGAGAGGCGACATTTATGACCCTCAGCTGAAGATGAAGCCCTATTGAGCGTGCACAGAGCACATCCGGTTCTATATAGACACACGTTCCTCATACACACGACAAAAATGCAGTGTTCTCAATCTTGTATTTGGTAAAACCTACTTTTATTGATTTTCTTAATTCTAATTTGGATTATTCTACCAGATTTTCTTTCTGAAGTGACGTTTCATTTCATGTTGTCACAATTCATTAAAACTACGCGAGGGCTCGGTAATGACGGCAGCTGGAAGAATTTGTGTTTTGTGTCTCTTGTGTTTACAATTTCTATTTACCTGATTATGCAAAATAGCTCTATGCTGCCTTGTTATTTAAATTTTGTAACTGTAAATAAGCAGTTTACGTGAAATCACAGTTGTACATTTTCTAGTGAAACAAATGTTTCTAGCTAATGTTCCTATCCAATTCATAATGCAAGCAAACATACACATATACATAAACATACCCTATAGATTGTAAGCTCGTCTGAGCTGGGCCCTCCTCACCTGTTGTCTCTGTTAGTCAATTTGTTATGTTACATACTACTTGTTATGTCCTGTCCGCCCATTGTACAGCGCTACGGAATTTGATGGCGCTATATAAAACAATAAATAATAATAATAATGATACATATACGGTATATGAGTTCTGTATTGTTACTCTGGGTGTTTCCTCTTTGGTCCCTTGCTTTTTCTTTTCCATATAACTGCCTAATAATTCCTGCTCCGGCCATGCTAGCGATGCCGGTTGACTCCTTGGGACAAGTTGGTAAAAGTGTGGTGTTCGGTCTAGCGCCACCTACTGGGACCCTCCAGCACTGGACTGGATTGGCATGGCCTTTTTTTGTTTTAAGGGGGCTGAAAAGCTGGATCCTGATTTTAAAGGCTTTTTGGTACATACATGAACTGAATAACTTTTACACCAAAATGTGTTTTTTCGATGAAAACAGAGAATCGTGAAAACCACATCTCAACATAAACCTTCGGGATACAGGGGATACCAAAACATTTTTTCACAAGTAAATGATGCTCTTCTTGTTCTCTAAAAACATGTATTGTATATGAAATATTTAATACACCAAGGAATTTTGTCCTCTGGATTTTACTTCCCATTTAATTGCATTTTGGCTCTGCAGGAAACCTCATTCACAGATTCATCACTTGTCAATAGCTAAATCAGTTATGGTGCTCTTTATATTATTAGCATTATTTTTACTGGAAAAAAAGAAAAAATGGGGACTGCATTGTGAAAGAAAAACAAATGTTAAGGGCTAAATAGAAGTAGTCTCTTTTTTTCTTTCCGTTACTAAGTAATTGCTTAGTAAACAGGTTTATAGCACAAATAAGTAATGTCGAAATACAAACAATATAATGGGACTTTAAACAACATCGCATTGTCCGCAGTGCTTTAAAAACTAATTAACACGGCCGGTTAATGGCCCATCTGCCGTTCCATAATACACTGGAGAATCCCGTTTCTTCAAACAGCTATTAATGCGAGTGACAAAAAAAAAAGAAGAAGATTTTTTTGCATTTGTCGCTTTCTACAGTGTCAGTTTATAAATATTGTATACATGATGGAAAAAAAAATATAAGAGAGGCTTAATAGGAGGAAAGAGGAGAAGTGAGATTTGAGGGCAAATGGGGCAGAAGAGGGACGCTTGGAAGGTATGCACACATGATCTGGTTTCCTGGCATGAGACACTAGAGCGATAGTAAGTATACCACTCCATAGTGGAGTATAGACAACAATGGCCACAGTGTTTCACATGGCCACTTATGACCATCTTTAATAATAATGAGGCCACTGAGAAAGCCTTCTCTAGTGGACCTTCTATAGTGGGCTCTCCGTCCGGTGCAAGAGCAGTCTGTACAGCCACCGAAATACACATTTCCACTACTCATTCCTTGACTTGATGCTGGGCTTTGGAGTATGAGGTCAAAGGAAGAACTGCTACTGCCATAATTCCAGGCATACTTTAGAAGCCCACAGCAGATGTCCCTCGGTACCCCTGAAGAGCCACCACCGCTGCAGCCTTGGAATGCCTATGGTGGCTCTTCAGGGGTACCAAGGGACATCTCCTGTGGGCTTCTAAAGTATGCCTGGAATAAGGGCATCTGTTTCCTCTGGCCTGTGTTAAAGATGTTCCTGTGACCATCATATTAGAAGTTCTAAGAGGAACAACTTATTCTACCTTGAATAAGTTAGAACAGTCAGGGACTCCAAGTACCAAGATAGCTATGAGCGGATCTGCCAACTAAATTTAATTCTACGATTGTCAGGAGTCAGATATTTGTCTAACATTTGGACCTTATGACGCACTACAGGGGAGCAGCAGCGCATGTCGATACGTTTTATATGGCTCTCCAGGCTGCTGTCTGCAGCAAAGTCTTAATAAGTGATTTAATAAGCGTTCAGTTATCTTGTGTGATCCTGCTATCTGGCTGATCCTCGGCACTCGTGAAAAGTCTTTCCATTATTATTTTTTATTATTATTATTTTATATCACCATTATTATTTTTTGTTTTATATAGCGCCATCATATTCTGCAGCGCTTTACAATGGGTAGGCAGGACATAACTAGTGTATGGAATAATCATTTAATTTACAGAAACAACAAGTGAGGAGGACCATGCTCAAAGGAGCTTACAATCTAGAGGGGGTTTATTGGATACTTCAATATAAAAAAATATAAAAATATTTCATGCCGCACTGCAATGTTTTTCTATCTTTTTATACTATTTTTGACGGACGTAATGACGGAACATTTGTGTCTCATTGGAGCATGTATACATGTACAATGACAATTTTATGTATGTAGACATGTACAAACGAGCTAGTTCTATCAAATACAACAGATGCCTTCAAAAAGGCTGTGGATATTTTATGCAGACTATAAATAATAGAATAAACATTGATATTTTAGAGCTAATGAAAAATAGCATAATTGTTTTTTTGGCTTCTTTTGGATAAAAAGCAGGAATGATTGATAGAAGGGTCTGAAGTTGGTGGAGTTATATGCATAGAATCAAGTGTGTCGGTTGGATGGGAAATTACATCTTACGGATACAATGTATCAGCGGGTTGCATGCCTGGCAAACTGCCAAGTCTTTGTCAGCCACCAATATATCATCCGCACCCCCCCATGTAGAGGGAAAGCATGGAGAATCCTCAGAAGTCTCCTCCAAGTGCCACCAAACGAAGCACCAAAAAACCAAGATCTCGCACACAGAAATAAGATGCAGGATGAAAGTGTCAGTGAGAAAGACAGCCAGCCTGTGAAGCTTAACGCGTTTCGCGGCCCAACTGGGCTACGTGATCTTAAAAACGGTGCATACTTTGGGTGAAGCGTTGCTTCTCTGGGTCACCGATGAGAACGTCAGGGTCAAGGGACCATCAGGAAGGCACACGACACTCCCACCCATTCCCAAACACGTCCGCAGACCGTCCATCAAAGTCATCGAGAGTGCCCAACGGCGTCAGTAGACCTGCTCACCTCGTTAGACGGTTGCTCGCCTTAAAGTGGGAAGGGAACGTTGAGATCTCCAGTCTGACCCTGCCTCTTGTTATTTTGCCATGTGCTGAACTATAGCCGGCTATTTCAACTTCTGCTACTTACTTAAGGTGATTCATTAAGTGACCAAAATCATATAAAAAAACGTTAAAGAATACGGAACATAAATATACAAAAAAAATAAATAAAATTGATCAAACGTCTTGTTTGTTTATTGAGTCTCATCTCTGCTCGATGCCGCTAAATGAGTTCGTATGTTTATGAATATTCCATGCTTCAAGAGCCTTAGCCGTGTGTCACGGAGCGGCGGATTCGAGGCTAATTAGAGAGAATTAGTATTCATTTTGGGAGAATTACAGCATTTCGTTGATGATACAGGCTATGTTTTCCAAAACCTTTTGAAGAACCGCTCTTTTTCACGTCTAATCAAGAGAAATCACACGCCATCTTTCCTCATGCTGCGGGAAATGCGATTAATGGTAATCAGACGATATTACACCAATTTATTCCCTCTCTGACCAATTACGCTCTGTACTCTACGGAGCCTAAATGATGAGAAAAATACTCGTAAAATATGTAACGGGGTCACCTGCTCCGCTCATTATGGGTGTTATGCGGCACAGACGGCAACCATCCCAGCTTTTAGCATAACTGAAATTATATATTAACACTAATTACAGCTTATACTTTTTCTTTTAATCCTCATAATGTATTGGAGGTGTTTGGTTTACAAATAAGTACATTTATTTCGCTCATGGAAACCAATATCTGTGGCAAAAGATGGCAGATCTAGAAAATCAACGAATTATTGGTCCTGATTTTATTTCCCTTAATTTTTAAGGGAATTTTTTTTTTTAATTCCCTTATTTTAATTTTCCCATCACCCTTACAAAGCCTGCCAGAAAAATGGCTGCTTGAAAGTGGGAGGTCGGGGTGATCAGGCCATCCGCCTAATGCAAAAAAAGGGAAGCAGACCCTAAGAAGCATATACATTCAGATTTTGGGGTGCTATGGAAGTGACCCATATGTACAAACAACACAACAAGAAATCAGCGCAGGAGGGACTATTCTAAAATAAGCCACCTGCATTCAAGCAGGGATTTTAGCTGTGAGGTAGTGGTAAGAAAAGCACCAATCAGAATGCTCCGTTGGTCAATCAGAGTAGAATATGAAGGAAAAGCTTGACTTAGAGAATCTGCCTTTTTCACCTTTGATTGGGGATAAAATCCTAAAGCTCGGGGGTAGAGACGCAATGTGCAGAATAGGTGGAACAGTACCTTTAACCCCTTTAGGACAATGGGCGGTCCCTAAACCCTTTGAAAACAATGCATTTGTCATTAAGGGGTTAAAAACTAGAAAAGAGAGCCGCATTCATATATTTGGAAGTCTAATTGCGCGCGTTCTGCGTTCGTTTCTTTTGATGTGGCCTATTTTCCGGCATTCCGCATTACAAAAGCCGCACACCTCCGAAAAGAATACATTCATAGTTCCATGTGACTCTGTGAAAATGATCAAGCGCGCGCGTTCTGCGTTCGTTTCTTTTGATGTGGCCTATTTTCCGGCATTCCGCATTACAAAAGCCGCACACCTCCGAAAAGAATACATTCATAGTTCCATGTGACTCTGTGAAAATGATCAAGCGTTCATCCGATTCATCTTATTTTCAAAGAAAAAAAATGCTAATAAAGGTCTTTATTACTTCTTTCCACATTGCAAAGTGAAAACGTTATTTTTCAATTCCCTTTTTCTGTTTTTTTCCCCAAAGAACATAAATTAATAAAAGATTCATTACATGTAACTTTTGTTCAGCAATATGTTAGGTAGTAGAATTCATTTTCTAACTTTTCTCAGCTATTTTATGATGATTTTGATGTATATTCAAAGGTGCTGTTCCACTTACCAACACTTTATGACGTTTATGAAGCTTTTTCTTTATGACTCAATAGCCTATCGGTGCCGGCATTTGTGTCACATGACAATTAAGCGTTCCCGACAACAAAAATAGGGAATAAGACAAAAACATAATTAAAGAATTATTTATGGGAAGGGTTTAACAGCAATGGAAATGTTTCTAAATGTTTTCAATACATCAAAAGTAAGATTTTAGGGTTTTTGTCACTTGAATTGATGTTTATAAGAGTTTTCTTAGAAATAATGTTCTAAATTGCTTTATACATGAATGTGTCTCTAGATCGCTGCGACATGGTCCACAAATCTCCAGCAAATCATGAGGATTCTGGCGCGTGAAAGAATTCTCAACGATTAATTTTCCGATGTGATGATAGCTTTAGCTGAACTCCGTATTGAAAGAGTTTGGATCTCCACTGGACCTTTGGAGTCGGGGAGAAGGACTCAACTCAATGACCCATCTGAGAACCTTAATTGGTGTTAACAGTTATGGAAAATGTGTTAGTTATGAACACCCAGGCTAAGCCCCAAATAGTTCATGGACAAATTTCTGTAAGACCTTCCATTATTTCTTTCTTTCTGTTTACGACGGTCACAACATTTTTGGATGAGCTCCTTCGGCACCTTGTTTGATGTTGATCTTTCACTAACTGTGTACCGGGATTTAGTTCGACCCTCATCTTTATTCTTCCATTGGCTGGTCAAAAAACTCAACTTGGTGCCCATAGGTTTGTAAATACCTTTAACAAATGCAGATGGCCACCATAGCGTGGTGGCTTTTTGTCCTACGATCTGGTCTTCATTTCCCTTTGTTTAGTCAGTTATAGATATTAGAAGTTTTTCTTAGGCTTGGTACCCGCTGTCAGCAACGCGAAATGAGAAAATCATAAGACTAATAAGCTAGCTTCGCGCAATACGCTGGTTCATTAATTCCACTAATGAACTGTGATAAGCTTGTAATTGTGATGATGAAGACCGCAATCACTATGTAGCTTCCCTCCATCTGCCCTATAATCTTAGAGATTCGGCACAATTCAGCGTATATTAAAATGGCGAAAGACACGCAAATTACATATTGTCTACTCAGCTATTGAGCATCGTAAGCCGATCATGGATTGATCCTGCTACGGCTAAAGCGATTTCGCAATTCCAATGAAGAACAATCAAATGTCATTGTATGCATGTGTTCTAAACGCAAATAAACGGTCCCATCAGGGCCGGCCGAAGACGTAACGCCGCCTGGTACCCGCTGTCAGCAACGCGAAATGAGAAAATCATAAGACTAATAAGCTAGCTTCGCGCAATACGCTGGTTCATTAATTCCTCTAATGAACTGTGATAAGCTTGTAATTGTGATGATGAAGACCGCAATCACTATGTAGCTTCCCTCCATCTGCCCTATAATCTTAGAGATTCGGCACAATTCAGCGTATATTAAAATGGCGAAAGACACGCAAATTACATATTGTCTACTCAGCTATTGAGCATCGTAAGCCGATCATGGATTGATCCTGCTACGGCTAAAGCGATTTCGCAATTCCAATGAAGAACAATCAAATGTCATTGTATGCATGTGTTCTAAACGCAAATAAACGGTCCCATCAGGGCCGGCCGAAGACGTAACGCCGCCTGGGGCGAAGTTTAAAATGCCGCCCCCCCGCCGGCGTCGGCGGCATTTTAAACTTAAATGCCGCCCCCCCCCGGTACTTACCTTTAAGAGTCCTGCGGCGAGTCTCCCTGCTCTGCCACCGTGCCGGCTTGTAATTCTGAGCGCCGGAAATTGACGCCACTTCCGGCGCTCAGCATTACAAGCCGGCACCAAGACCGAAGAGGGAGACTCGCCGCAGAGGAGAGAGAGAGGGGCGCCGAGCGGGTAAGCGAAAACCACTCAGCGCCCCTCTCTCTCTCTTCCGTTTCAAAAAAAAACCCGCTCGGGGCGGCAAAGTGC
>VKOC01018837.1:0-14101 GCA_009364415.1 Spea multiplicata | reverse complement strand
AAAGCATTTCTTCATATATATTTTTATTGGACTTGTCACAAGTTGTCCACGCCTAATATTTTTATTGAAAACACAAAGATGAGAGGCACTTGCTGCCCTTACAGAAAAAGAAAACATTCACTATGTTTTATTGATACCTCACAGCGAGAAATGAAGCTCAGATGTAAAAGATTTATGACGCTATCACATAAAACCTTAATCATTTCAATGAACTGTATATCAGCCCAATACGCATCAATTTCCCATTGCTAATCCTATTTTTTTAACAGCCAATTTAACCAAGCAGATTGGGAACATCGCCAGAGATCATTCAATTAAGTTCATTAGCACTCAACTGGCACAAACATGAAGTGCCAATAATTGCGGATTCCATGCAACATTGTTGTTTTGAATAGCTTTATTTAAAAGTCACAAAAGTGACCAGCAAACACTTTTAATTGTTCTGTTTTTATCGAAAGGGTAAAAATTACAATAAATAAAATGTTTTATTTTAAGGTGATTGGGGTGGTACATACATATGTGAATAAAGACCAAAAGAGAATCTTTAAATGACTCACACGTGAGCTAGAAGATTACAAATTAGGTAAATTGAGTTAAAGGTAGAGATCTGATCTCAAAATCTGAATTGTTAGCTGTATTTTTTATCCAAATTATAAATCAGTTGGGTTTGAGAAATGTGGCACATCGTTTCAACATAATTGTCCAGTTTTCTGTGCAATGTGGCACTGTGGTACATAGAATATTGTCTTAAAAATGGATGTAATACTTTTCAGCTGGTTTATATCTTTTTTTCTCAGTAATATCTCCTACAGATTTTTCTGGTGTACATTAGTCCTTCTCTGTGTCATGTGGTGTTTGGTCAAACAAATCAACCGCATGGCAAAAGAGTATCCCAAATATATAGAGGTGACTCTGATGAACTTGGATGCAAAGAAATGCTAATTACAAGGTAACACTCTGCCATTACATGCATTTAAGTGCATATGAGGGTTGAAGTCTACCTTTAAAGGTACAACATTTTGTGGCCATGGACCTAGCATTAATAGCTAAACAAAATAAAATTATTAAACCAAACAAACTACAATCATTATGTGAAAATCATGGGTATAATGATAATCAAGGAGGAGCAGTATCCTCATATTGTCTATTGTGTATATCTAGCCTTATTGCCACTAAAATGAGTACTTAAGCATGATGAGTGTACTTCTACCTAGAACACAATCTTTCATGAGTTAGGTAGTATGAATTGTTTTGTTGCATTGAGTCATATGGGCTGACTTGCAGCTACATCAACTAGAGGCCTAAGGAATTGACCCTGTATAATGAGTTACTTAAACAAAATCTCCTTTTAGAGATCTGTTCAATATTTTAGAAGAAATGGAGAACACAAACTACCATATTAATACAATCCTGAGTTGTTTTTTTCCTGTGTATAAGTACACTATGAGGTTTTCACTTAAAGGTTCTGTGTCTGCTTCTTTGGCTTCTTTCATCATTTAGTATTATGGCAATCTGATTTTTGGCAAGGGAAATGTATATCTGGGGGAGAATTTAATAAGTGCTCAAAGATCTCCCTTCTTTGTCAAGATTCTTCCTTCCAGCGTCGTTCTCCAGAGTCTGGGTGGGGAATAACTTGCTAGGAATCAGAGCATTCTAATGACACAACATTTTCAAAATGTCGTGTCACACGAGAGTTATAATCACCATGATTTATACTTTTGCAATGTTTGTTAATTCATTTTTTATAAATGTGTTTCATGTATAACATTCATGTATAACATTGCATTTTCCATGCATTTTCCATGGCAACAAGTATTGCTGCAATTAAAATTTATATTCCCAACATGTTGCTGTTTTTTTTTTTTTTAGAAAATGGTACCAAATGTCATGATTACTAATACCTTTATTAACAGTGCATAACGATGTAGCTACATCTTTTCGGACAACTAGGTAAGCAGGTACTTCATTTGTAAAATATATTTTTTCATTATGTAACATGAGAAACTATGTAATGATTAGTTAGAAAAAGTTACAAACTTTTTGCAAGTTACATTCCATTCCATCCAAAAATATTTTTGCTTTAATATCAATCCTTAAATAAAATATGTATAAAAATATGTAAGTAAAGAATTGTGCAAATACATTTTTTTCATCCGTTTTCAACTAAGAGGCACAAAATGACTCTGCAACAGTTTTTTTTAGTCATTTTCATTTCAATCTAGCTAACAACTATAACAGCTTCTTCTCTCTTCTCACAAAGATCTTGGAGTGTTTCAAAATATTTTGGTATGCTGAAGGGGGCATACTAAGACAATTTGGACAATGCCATGCTTCCAACTTTGTGGAAACAGTTTGAGGAAGTTCTGTTTCTATTCCAGCATGACTGTGCTCTAGTGCATAAAGCAAGGTCCATAAATATTTTGTTGTGGAAGAACTTAACTGGCTCTCACAGAGCCCTAACCTTAACCCCATTGAACAACTTTGGGATGAACAGATTTGTGAGCCAGGCCTTCTCCTTCAACATCAGTGCCTGACCTCACAAATGCTCTTATTGATAAATAGGCAGAAGTTCCCAGAGAAGCACTTCAAAGTTTTGTGGAGAACCGTCCCAGAAGAGCGGAAGCTGTTATAGCTGCAAAGGGGGGCCCACTACATATCAAGGCATGTCAGCAACACCGATTATGCTTATTTTGTATCGGGTAAGGGCTTTCCTCCCATGATCCACGGACAGCCGTGGACGCTTCTGTGGATGCTGCAAAGCCACCGATTGCGGTGAAAACACGGCGATGCGGGTATTTTACAGCATCCCGTACATGCATGGGCTTTGTCACAAATGCATTGCATCATGAGGCCATACATGTACGGGCTTTTTTGTGAAGGGGTTAATGTCTATGCATTTAGAATGTGATGTCATTAAAATCCCAATTGCCCATATAATATATATATATATGTATGTGTGTATATATATATATATATACATATATATATATATTGCACATTTTAATGAACATTGCATATTTATTGCATTAAGAGCTAGCAATATCCCAGGTGAAGCATAGTTTAAAAAAAACCTCACTTCTAATATATTCCATGAATAATATTTAATTATAGACTTTAGTTGCACAGATTAACTATTTAGAATTGCCAGGTTGGGCATTCTTGACAGGGAAATCTATGAAATCTACACACAAGATTTGAACATTGTTAAGTGCACACTTGCTACAGAATTCATAAATAAACTATACATATTGACAGTCTACAGTAACAACATTTTGGGTTATATGTAAAAAGTGATTATGCACAGAATTCAAAAAGTGGTCTTATCTTCGCAAACAACCAATTGGATGCTTCTGCTGGTTCACCGGCTGTTTTAATAATACAGCTAAATTGGTGAGCTTTGCAATAAAATAGCTTTCAACACATAACCCCTATAATTGTCTCATTTTAAATGGCTTCTTTAGCATTTTCTAAGGCTTTTTAAAGGTTACCAATAGTCAGCATTCAATAAATTTTAATTGGGCTAAGTCACATATGACTGTAAATGCATATGTGAAAATACATAGTTTAATGCAAGAAATCCATTAAAAATAAGATCTCTTCTTAAGCTTTGAATTTTATCACATTTTATGAACTTCTATGTTTGGATACGTATTTGTGATGTTTTAAAATATTTGAGGCCCCTTTGGTTTTGGATGAAATAAAAGGGTACAGAACATGTAGCATCCATAGCCTGGCTGAATTGGCAAATACAAGCACTCAATGCTCTTAAGGAGCTTGACTGTACTTTGATCTTATATCTGCTCTAAATAAATTGATTTGGTGAACTCATTGCACTGCCAACGAAACATCTAGCTACAGTGAACATGAAAAGGCTTTTGTAGTATAAATGTGCTGAGTGAGGAGCCATGTAAGTCCTTCTAAACACAGGGATATACTTTCCCGGCATGGACAGTATATCTGACAGTATTGTTCGAGTTGCCAAGTCCGAGTACAGTGTTAATGTGCACAGAGCAATACATTTACAATACAAACACAATACCATCTCTCAGACAAGTTCACTGAAACACATAATGATACAATCTTATAAAATGTATAGCATTAGAAAACAATTGTAGTGTCCTATCCAAGTAATGTTGCAAGCATTGAACAACACATATATTAGGTTGATTAGGAAAACTAGAATAGAAAATTGACCTTGTAATATTTTTTGTTCTTCTAAAAAACATGACACTGGTAGGATCAAAAGACATATTGTGAAAATCAGGTGCATGGACAACTGAAACAGGTTTGCACAAGATAGTAAGTGTTGCATATAGTTGTTATAAAGACAATGTTTTATATATAAAGACAATGTTTTATAAACAGCCCATGTCTGTTTAGGCATTGGAGCATTCTTAAGTTTAATTCCTTTCAAAACCTGTCATATCAATGGATGTTTTCCGAATAAGAAAGAAATCCACTAAAAGATGCCCTGCAGAAGTAGCAGAACAATACAAATTAATGGTTCTATAAGCCTTTCCAGTTTTCAAGTATCAGCTAGACCAGGGGCATCCAGCATGCGGCCCGCGGGCCAAATGGGCCTCAAGCCTCAAGGTGGGGGTCATTTTCGGTTTTGGCTAAGTGAACTGTGATTGTTTTGGTCCAGAATTTTCATTTCGGTGCATCCCTAGAATAAATAGAACTATTTCATTTTTAATTATCCTGAATTTGTAGTCTACGCCCAGAAATCAGTGAGAGGAAAAGTAATGGTTTGTGTCATTTTACTTTATTTTAATCTGCATATTTTATTAAAGGCCATATTTTCTCACAGTGAAAAATGAGTGCGGCCCTCGCACGTATACAATTCTGATGAAGTGGCGCACTGCAGAAAAAACTTGGACACCACTGAGCTAGACCATAACTTCTAGGTTGCTTCATAAGCAGAACACAGGACTCATCCTGGATTAAAGGATGTCTTTCTCCCAGAGCATTGAGAGGAATGTCCTGGAATGATGGGAATACTCTTGGAAAGTCTATACTCACTTCCAGAAGAGGGGGATACTACAGTTGAGTTTGCACAAACGCTTAGAATCAGCATTACTCCCCACCCCTCCCTCCCTAAGTTCTGACCATGGAAATAACTCTGGGAATCATAGAGAATACCAAGAAGGTGTAGAATGGGTGAATCTGGACCTCCAAAGACTTCCTTTCGATGGGGAGAAAGTAGGTCTGTTTCATGGATCCATTTGCTAGGAGTGCATGTAGTTTCTGGAGCATCTGCTCATGAGATATTGAGCTTTCATGAAGAACCTCCATGAAGATTCCCTTAGCAGATGGACCAGGTTCTTTATTAGAGGATCAGTATGACCAAGACGAGAGCATCTCCTTTTCATAGTTAATGCTGAGTTATCATTTCTCAACAGGCAAATGAACCCTCTGGAGCCTTTTAACATATCCTGGTCAACAGCGGATTTGTTTGTTTTAGCATATTTCAGTAAATTATATATTTTGACTAGTGGCCCCATAGTATTCATGAGTTTATCCTGACCCTTTTTTGTGAACCATCAGTCCCTTTCCTGGAATCTTTCCCTGTCTTGGACAAATATTGAGCAATGGAAGGATCTATTATAGGGATCTCAACAACTTGATTATTCAAGTATGGTCTTGGACATTCAGCCCAAAATTTCTAGCACCCCTTTCCATGGGCTTATGAATCCAGCGTTCATTATATTTAGCCACATGGGGTCTTGGTGTAACACCCTGGGTAGGTATCAGGAGAAGGAATATGCAGGAGAGAGCTTGGGGACAATGAAGGGGGCACCACTTTTATTTTCGTCCACGTGAATGCTGAATTATCGGTTTTGGTCAAGAATTTTAATTTCGGTGCATCCCTACTCTATACTATGCCAGACACTGAAGTGGTAAGCCAACACCACATCAATGTGTGGCTTAGTATATGGTGATAGGGGTTATGGTGTAACCCCGTCACTGTTTGCCTCAGTATATAGTGATAGGTGTTATACTGTACTACCATCAATGTTTGCCTCAGTATATTATGACAACCGTTATGCTGTACCCCATCAATGTTTGCCTCAGTATATAATGATAACAGTTATGCTGTACCCCTGTCAATGTGTGCCTCAGTTTATAAATCATATAAATGATATAAAAATAATTATAGATAATTAATCTATCTATCTATCTATCTATCTGTCTATCTATACACACACACACACACATAAAGTCCATAAATGAAATAAATGATATGCCCTCTGACTAGCCATAATCGTAGCCCGAAAATCTGTGTGTTATGGAGTTGGCTGAAGCTTTAGTTTCACTTCTGCTAGTACCACAAAACCACTCTGATCATAATCTATTGCATACACATCTTAGTTGTCAATTCAGGTTCCAGTGAACTTAAAAATATTTAAATTTTATGTATAGTGCAAGGGTGTTATATATGATTTTACGATTTTTCTATCTCTATAAGCAGGGTTACTAAATTATGTTTTTTTTATTCTTTAGCAACAGAGGTTTGTAATTTTGTGTGTTACAAGCAATTACCTGAAGGTTCACATTGAACTCACATACCCTCGCCTGTAAATCTCAACGTTTCAAGTCAGACACTCCCGCATGTCCTCACAATGAGGGCATGCAGCTGTAGTTGAGTCTGGTCACTTGACGTAAGACTTAGCCTGCCTTCTTAGTGAATAGACCTTAAGAGGGTTAAGCAAAGAAAATAGCATTATCCATGGCCATCCAGTATTGTTACGCAGTTTTCTTGAGTCCTTATCTTTTATCTATTGTGTCCTCCATTCACTTGAACTAACACTGGAACATATGGAACTGACAATTGGCTTGTTGATTAATAAATCAACTTGTTTTCTTTAACTTGCACCAAGTACTCTCCTGCAGTTGAGTGTGATTTGGCATTGGCTAGTTTGCAAGTTTGTTGCTGCTAAACCACATTAAAGTAGGTTTTGGTAGAAAATAGGTAGGCACAGTCCTATGGGTTCTAGCATCTTTGATAAACTATATCTCTGACACCCTCTCAAGCATGCAATTGTTTACTAACATATAAAGCAACCTCATGACGATGCCTCTTCATAGATTAATTGTCCTATGCCGCCAGTTGGACTAAATGACATTACTGGCTTTAAAATATTATTGTATTCAAACAAAATAGGAGCATATTATAATGGTCCTTAGAAGTAACAAGTCTTTGACATCATAATATTGTAATGCAGACTCCTTTCATACAAATAAGCCAAATATAAGTAAAACGTATTCACCACAGCACTGTGTTCGCTGTCACCTAAGAAAAATGTATGATGGGCGTCTTTGTTACTTAATTCATGTTTTTATTTATATACCATACAATGCTAGTATAATACATGAATAAATCAATGCTATGATGAAACTGTTCCAATGTTAACACAGACCTGTTTAATCAATCAGCAGAATGGTCAGTGCTATTTCTAAATCCAGAACTCGAATCATTTACAATGATTCAGTGCCAGCTATTTTAAAACCATCTTATCAATTCACTGCAGTAATTCTCTAATTTCATGGTGGGAATTGAGCAATGTTCAAAAAAGAGATCATTATTCACTTTCATGAATTATGTCTTCAATTAAAGATCCGGCTCTAATTACCCTCAATGATAACCATGTATAAAAGAGAAAGTACTTTGAGTGCAGTCTTGTATTATCAGCTAGGCCAACTAGGCCTAAGGAGGCATATCAGCGAGGGGCATAGCAGCCCCTGGACTGCTTTACACACTACTGACCTGGATAGTACGCTGCAGTTCCCAATGAGTAGATCTTCCTTGAAACTGGCTCATTTATACAACACAGGCCTGTACACACCTCAACTTGCCAGTGCGATTTTCGGCACCCCTCTGTACTGTACAGAGGTTATTTTGAGGAACGAAGATCAATAATTAATTAAAGGAAATTAATGATATTTGAACTGCAGAGAATTAAAAAATAAAACACATTTCCTCAAACCAAGTATGCGTGTGCAGGTGTTATAACATGATATGATACAGTGCCGCTCATAGTGAGAATAAGCACATTGCGAGCCTGACATATTTGCTACAGCATAAATCCCATCATTACATATCAAGCCAGATATTGACGATGGTAGAGCGTAACGTAATCATTAAATAGTAATGGTGACACAGTGGTACAGGATAACTCCCACCAGTATATACTGAGACAGACATTGATTGTGGTACAGCATTACTCCCATCACTATATACTGAGCTACACATTGGGGGTGGTATAGCATAACTTCCATCTCCATCATCATTTTCGTTTGCATGTTTTTGCTTTTTCATTCTCATCTGCTCTAACTCACACTCTCTCATGCTTTTACTCACTCTCACACTCATGCTGTCCCACACTCTCACTCATTCGCTCTCTCTCAATCTTACTCATCCTCTCTCACACTCTCTCTCAATGCCCTCTACCTTCTCTAAAGACCACTTCCACATCCTTGTATGTTTCCGAATCCCTGTATTATTCTTGTTAAAATCATTTAATGAGTAGCCCCTACTTGTGGCCCAAAATTGTGTCAATGACTTTGATTATGGTGAAATGGCCTATGAAGGATAAGTGCTGATCTTTTTCTCTCAAATGTTTTGTACCTTTTCAGTGTACATATATGGATGTATTAGAACTGAGTTACAAATCACAATAGCAGCTTGCAACCAACTCATAGATTAATGAATCCCAGAGTTGCTTGGGAGTTACACTTGGTTTAAAAAACTATTTAAAGAGCACACTAAGCTGTTGCCATAGATGGTACCTTGCGCCAGAGTTTTTAAACCAAGAACCTTTTATCTCACAGTACTGTTGACTATAAGTTAAATGGGATTCACATGTTGTTAAATATAATGTGATGATTTTACACTATAACACTTATTTCTGTGAAACAACAAACAGCAAAATGTAATAATAAGGTTTCATTTAATCCTATATAGCATATTTACAAATCCTGTATTGTTTTCTTCTGTTTCTTGATTATATCTGTTTTTCTTTTTTATATTGTTTGTTTACTGCTGATCCAAAGGCTCACTAAACATATAGTAGCAAGAAAGTTATTAAAAAAACAGAATAGCCAGTGGCAGGCAGTCCAAGGCAGTGGGCTAATCAGTCAAAGAAGGAGAATTGGGACTAGGAATGACAAGAAGATCTTCCTGTTGTTCTCCCTAAATCATACAACACTAGCAGTTGCTGATGTTGGTGTAGTTCAGACAAACAAATTAGCTATGTCCAATTACTATATCATAAGTACAAAATATATACATAACCTAACCACACTTGATGAGAAAATTGAGAAGTGATACTACAGCAATACCTAAGCAGAAAAATGCCAGATAAATACAATGATATAATTTGAGCTACATTGGATTTATAAAAGATGCTAAGACAATTGAATTAAGGTAACCACCCTGCATTCCAGGTTTATTCATTATTTATTCTGGTTGTGTGGCTATTTACACTTGCAACTTCTAGTGGTCACTTGGAAACTCTTGCTCCAACCTGATGGCGTCAGCCCAGCCTCGATAACTACTTTATCCTGTGCAGCCCTACACTATAACTAGCTGCTACTTTCTGCAAACAGGGCCTTTGCATTGTTGAGTGTTGCAGCCTTGTGCTGTGCCAACTCCATAAGCACTTAAAGTGGATCCCAACATCAAGGAAGCTTTGGTAAAAGCATGCAGACGTACTGAGTGGTAAGTGCAAGTTTAAGGCACAAACACGGAAGATAGGCATCCAAACAGGTAATGCAGAATACCAAGGGTTAAATCATTCAGGGTCAGGTAGTCAGACAAGTCAAACTAGTACACGTAGAGTCAAGTAGTACATGTCAAGTTCAAGTACAAAATAGCTAGGCAAAATGGTCAGACAAGGAAATAATAAAATAGCTCTGAATACAGCACTCTGCCAAAGACCACAACAGGTTGCCAGCAGAGAGCATTTCCGGATTTTTAAACCTGGCTCCTGACCAAGGTCCTTCTCCAGTGTCAAAGCCACACCTCCACCCATCCATCAGGATGCGCCTCTAGATACACATGATCCAGTAAGTACCCGTCTCTTGGGGACCTTGTGCCGGCTGGAAGCGTCCTGCCCATCAGTACCTGGGGATGTGACTTGTACCTTCCAGTCATTAGTCATGCATTATTGGGTACAGACAAAGTCCATAGTATCTGATACTGCTAGTCTACTTCCTGACTTTCTTGTCCAGGTTGTGACAGTAGCAAAGGGTATTAAATTGCGCAGAAAGGTAGAAATGTTAAAAGCTGTGAATACAACCACTGATGCTGAAAGTAGAGTGAGAAATACTTATTTTAAAACATGCAATGCCATTGCACTCATACACATTATTTGTGATATCATCATTGTACAAGTGGCAGCCTTGAGTTTTGTTGTGAAACCCTAGACTTATTGCCTCCAGCCTGTCTTAAAAGCGCTTTGTTTTACATGTTACTAAATTAACATATTGTATTTTACATGCCCACTGAATCCATTGTTCAACAGCAACACAAATTACCCAAAATATATAATAGACTTTATGGGCTAGGCTTGAAACCTTCCCCTACTCACACAATCACGAGACAATGCAAAATACCAGCAACTATGAGGAAGGTCATTAAGCACAGATAATCTTCCTCTAAAGACTGATCTCGTCAAGACCTATGAGATTATATTACAATAATAAATTATGATATCTAAACTTTCTGTCTTTTTAATCATAGTGCCCATTGTTCTACATGGTATGGAGGCTGTTTTTCCAACCCTACATAAAAGTTCACTGGCACACTGGTCATTTCAATGCCGTCAAAGCTTTTAAAGTCAAAGCTATATCCAGTGAGGCTGTTTGGCCTGTTCGATACTAATGTGGAGAATAACCGTAAGGTTAAAGATAATCTACTTGACTCTACACCTCTATTGAATGAATACCAGGACCATTGGGATATACAAGACAAGTTAAAAAAGATACTTAATTTCAGGAACTATTTATTTTCAGAACAATAGCTTCAACTGTTTCTACTGAAGTGATGAAACCTTCTTAATTATCATCCAACAATTCACAAATATAACTAACTCTTCCAGAGGACCCTTGTCATAGTTTGATTTTCCCTATAAAAAGAAGGAATTTATGCAAAGATGGTATAAGCATATCCTAAAAATTAGTTATTTAGGGTTTGATCAGGATAAGGCCATTCATTTAGGCTCTTAATGCGCTGACCTACCAGAAAAGAAACTAAAAGTGTTATTATATTTGGCTGTATTTGTAGTGTGGTGGACATCATGCACGTTATCAATCAGTTTATATATAAGCAGCTGTCATGTATCGTGATAGACAGGTCAACATTAATGGAATTTCAGCATTACCACTGACAATGTTTTGTTTGAAATAGCTGCATTCCCCCACAACTTCCTAATTACACAAGGCTGCATTTAATGGCCTTAGGACATCTGAACACTTCAGACAAGCACCCACTGAACTTGCTAAAAAGCAACTGTCTAGTAAATGGAAGTAAAGTTGTGCATGTCATTCATCCAGAAAACCGAGCTCCTTGACTTTAAAAGTTAGCTGTGGTTCTTTAACTTATAACCCAAGGATAAGGTTGCCAAACCACATTTTGCATTTGTGTCAATTAAAAAAGGATTAACACTACTTCTGTCACTTCTTCCCTGGTGGTCCAAGCAGTTGACAAATGTAGAAGACTTCAGAGAGGTGGGGTAACATGCCGAAAAAGCTCCCTTGAACAAAATAAGCTTTTTGCAGAACCACAGTGTGAGATCATTCACTGCCCAATAATAACAGTAATGATGCATTATTATTATTATTATTATTATTATTATGCCATTAAACATATTTATTTTATCAGAAAACAATGTATTTTTGAGGAAGTAGTGTGATCTTGAGTTTTTGTTCCCTTCTGTTCTATTTTTGTGGAGAATCAAGCTTACTCTGTGTTAGGGTGCAGAGAATCATACACTCTGTTTATAGAAGAATGTGTAGGTGACTCTACTGACTACTTTATAATGACTAGTCTGATATCTCTCTTCTTAATTAGAGGTGTGAGTGGAGTAGACCTCCTCTATAATTTTAACACCAAGAATTAGGCACTGGGTATCATCCTCTTCTTTTTTTATTTTTTTTTTGTTGGGCAGAGGAGGACATGCTCACATTTGAAGATCTAGGATCACAAACAGAAGATTATATTACTTGTGTTTCACTTATAATCCTACACTTATCCTACATTTATGGCTAGGGTAATTAGAACGTTGGCACCTTTCATTCATTGAATGGATCATTTCGTAACCTTTTTAATAGACATTAATCTACCAAAAGTGTTTTTTTTATTTATCAATTTATCGGCCAGGCTTAACTGGGCATTTCAGAAAGATGCCATTGCTCCCCTGATAACACACACCATTAAAGTGCGTGTTAAAAAGTTATTTATACAACACCAAAACAAATGAATGTGTTAAAACTTAGAGAACTATGTTAAATATGTTTGGTTTTGACACAGCCATAATAATAATAATGAAGCACACGCTGATGACTGCTGAGCAGTCATTTCAGGAACTTTTAGTTAAATGTTTTTTCTGCTGCATATTTTGGGTTCAGCGCGTCTATTTTTATTGGAAAGACACATTTATTTATTTATTACAAAAAACTATAAATACAATACTGAATAATTCATGGGTATTGGGGATTTACTGTGATAAGACCACCAACAAGATCATCATAATATAGGTCCTAAAGCATGTGCATGTTTAGCAATTCATTATACCTCTCTATCTTGCTCCCCATGCCAATTGCCATGAGCGTATTCCTGCGAGCTAATGTCAACATGCCTCAGTATTTTTTATTTTCCTTCACAAAGTATTGCTGCTAGTTTTTCACCATCAGAGATGTCCACTTTTAAGTGGGACTATGAAGCCACTTGTCAGTAGACTTGGGCACCAGGGGGCTCTTCGTGTTCGTCTTCGTGCTCGTCTTCGGCAAAAAAAAAAAACTTCGTATTCCGCGAATATTCGCCCGGTCCTGTCTTCTCTTCGGGCGAATATTCGCGGACATTCTTCGTGTTCGGGTTTTCTTCGTTTTCCCCGGTTAAGGGGTTAATACGGGGTTAAAGCCGCTCTGGCGCCAGGAGTTTAAATGTCCGTATGAGCAACTCTATTGGTCGTCAGCAGGGGGCTCGTCTGCCATTGGTTGACTAGCCCCCTGCTGGCGACCAATAGGGTCGCTCGTACAGACTGTTAAACTCCTGGTGCCGTAATTGTCCGGCAGATCCCGCTGGTCTCCCTGTTCTATAATTTATTAACTGATAGAACAGGGAGACCAGTGGGATCTGCTGGGTAAGTTGCAGCATTGGGATTTTAAAAGTCTGCACGAGCGACTCTGTTGGTCGCTCGTACAGACTTTTAGGCTACTGGTGCTGTAACTTACCCGGAAGATCCCACTGGTCTCCCTGTTCTATCAGTTAAATGTCCGTACGAACGACCAATAAAGTCGTTCGTACGGACATTTAACAGATAGAACAGGGAGACCAGTGGGATGTGCCGGGTAAGTTGCAGCATTTGGGTTTTAAAAGTCTGCACGAGCGACTCTGTTGGTCGCTTGTGCAGACTTTTAAAACCCTAATGCTGCAACTTACCCGGCACATCCCACTGGTCTCCCTCCCTGTTCAATTAATTAAATGTCCGTACGAGCGAACAATAAAGTCGCTCGTATGGACATTTAACTAATTGAACAGGGAGGGAGACCAGTGGCATCGGCAGGGTAAGTTGCAGCATTGAGGTTTTAAAACCCCAATGCTGCAACTTGCCCTGCAGATGCCACTGGTCTTTAACTAATTGAACAGGGAGGGAGACCAGTGGCATCTGCAGTTTTAAAACCCCAATGCTGCAACTTACCCTGCCAATGCCACTGGTCTCCCTCCCTGTTCAATTAGTTAGTCTGTGCCGGGTTAAATGTCCGTACGACGAGCGACCAATAAAGTCGCTCGTACGGACATTTAACTAATTGAACAGGAAGGGAGACCAGTGGCATCGGCAGGGTAAGTTGCAGCATTGGGGTTTTAAAACCCCAATGC
>VKOC01018835.1:0-30736 GCA_009364415.1 Spea multiplicata | reverse complement strand
TATATATATATATATATATATCCTGTAGAACTTAATAACAATACGGTAACATGTCCTCTCTTACGGTTTGTGGATATCAATACTAGAGCCCAAATAACAAAAAGACAAATATTACACAGTGCCACAGTTACAAAAAAACAAGACATACAAAAGAAAAACAAGACAGCAAACAGTTCTTAAAAACAATGGGACTTAAACACAGGACCCTCACTCACGAGTTTCTTCAACAAGCTGGTCTGTGGGAACACCCCTCAAGTCCAGTTGGTTTCTTATGATGTTGTTCCAATCAGAGTCTATCCTGGAGTTCTTCTTTGAGGTCGCTGCATTGCCCCTAAATCAGACTGCAAGAAAACAACCCTTTTCCAAGAATTGGTTCCCATTTTTGATCTGCCAATAAATTATGGTGGGGAAAAGGTGATGGAAAACCCCTCCACTTAAGATAGGAATGGAATGCCTATAAAGCAGGGTCCTTATCAGTTAGGCCATGAATCACCACAGGGGTCCAGGGAAGATGACACCTCTTGCCGGAACAGATACAGAGGGCATGAGCAAAGAAACACATTTAAACCAACATCAGATTACCCATTGAATGCTAACAGGTGGAATTAACCACCTCTGCTGGATTACCCTTCCATGCATCCACTATGTGATATGAGTTAATCATGACAGGGGCCCCTTGTGATCGCTCCCCGGGACGAACATGTGCGTCGTAAACTATAGTGCCCTCTACTAAAATTGGCACCTTTGGTAAATATGTGCAAAGAAGGCTGTGAAAATTTGTCTTTATTGTTAAACCCTTTGATCCTTTCTTTAAAAAAGACTCTGCTCTCGAGGATATCAAATGTTAAATAAATGTGTGGCACAATTATTGGTGCCCTTTTAGTCAATTTTTTTGCCAAGACAGCTCTGAGTCTTGTTCTATAATGCCTGATGAGGTTTATCCATACAGAATCTCCAGATCCTTCAAATGTAAAGGTCACTGCTTGTGGACTCTACTCTTTAGTTCACTCCACAGGTTTTCCATCGTGTTCAAGTCAAGGGACTAGGATGGCCATGGTAGGACCTCGATGTTGTGGTCAGTAAACCATTTTTGTGTTGATTTTGATGTGTGTTTTTGATCATTGTCCTGCTGGTCAAACCACAGTATTTTAACCCTTTCCATGCACTAATTTTACCACCAGCCTTTGTTAAAGTTTGTAATAGCAATTACGTTATAAATACTAAGTACTTTTTTTTAACCACGGAGGCCGCCATAATTGAAAGGCATACAGCCTTTCAATATGGTGAATATGACTGCTCCTAGGGGCCCCTAAATTTTTCTTGGTGTTGCTGGATGCCTCAATGTCGAGGCATTGGAGCAACACCAGCTGAGCGAAGAAAGCTATTGTTGATTGCTAAAACAAAAGGAGGGGCAAAAAAGAGTGAGTAGCAGCATGCAAGAGAAGATGTATACATAAAATGAAAAGTAGCATGGGTGGATTAGAGCTTGGGTTGAGATGGTAGTAAGCACAATGTTTGTAATGATGCTGGGAAGCTTTTGTATCTTGTAAGAGCTTAGCTTGAGAAAGGGCAGATCCAGAGCCTGATCTGGTGAGGGGCACTCACACTAACATACCCAGATGCTCAAACTAACACAACCAGTCACACACTTACTAACATCCCCAAAGACACGTGTTCACACTTTAATATACCCAGCCACACACACATACTAACATCCCCAAAGACAGATTTCTACACACTAAAATACCCCCCCACACACACACATACTAATATACCCAAAGACAAATGTTCACACACTAAAATACTCACATACATATCCACTAACATACAAAAAGACAAAGGTTCACTAGATTCCCCACACACACATACTAATATACCAAGTCACTCACAGTAACATACCCAGACAAAGACACATGTTCACACACTAACATTAACCCAGGTATACATGCTAACATACCCAGTATTTTGTACTGTTCTCATATATTTTTATTTTGAAACCATAGAAACAGATTTTTTATTATTTGCATGGGAGAAAGTATACATAGCAAACATATTACATATATTACATACAGCCTAACAGGTATCAGGTTTTCTTAAGAACAAACGCATGGCAGACATGTTTCAAGAAGGTATATGTTTACAATACACAAAACCATTCCACCCATATTGAAGTCCTAGAATGACCATGGAGTTAGTAGAGTCAGTTTCTTCAAATATTAGTCTTTGATGATTATGGCTGCTCCCAGCAGTCTCCTGTCTGCAGAAGTCAAATGGTTCTATTTTAATCCCATCTTTTTAGGGATGGTTAACCAAAAGCTGTTACAGCAATCTATATGAATACTTTTCAGGGGAGAACTTACCCAATATTACTGAACATTATAATTAAACCTTAGACTAGTGTATAATTGAATTATGAAATTGGAACCACATAAAACTCAGGATCAGGTCAAAGTTTGACGTTTTGGTGGTCAGAGGGCCGTGAAAGAGGGCTGCTATCCATAGACTGAATATGTAAAATGTATTCAGAAAAGTGGAGATAGAGAGGTATCTGGCTGGAGCAAGGTCCATAAAACAGCCACTGGCAACAGATTCAATTATTGCCAGGAGAGAGGACAAACTATAATTTTACTGTATCAAAATAGGTAAGTAAATGTCTGGTGGAAAATACATGTGATTAAAAAGTTAAGGAGGTTTAAGTATTGTGAGACTGTAGGCCCTACAGAGATGATTTGTCTGGCATTTGAGCACAGCTGCTACACAAGTCATGTATATGGGTCCCTGAGATGGAGCAGTTGGAGAGGAGGGTGGGCCAAAGCTCCGTTCCCCCTTCCAGTGGAAAATCATTTTACGAGAGGCAAGAGGTCTGAAGGATCCAGTACAGGATGGGGCCTGCATCAGGCACAGGTGCTGGGCATTAAAACCCCTGGAGTCTGACGTGTGACTGTTGTGGGGAGAGAAAGTTCTCCTGTGCTCCCAGGGCAAAGAGAGGCCCCGAAGAAGACTCTCTGAGCCAAGCGAGGCAATACCTGCCTGGACCTTTGTGTGTTGTCTGGGGAGGTTTTCCAGAGTATGGCTTAGCTGGGTCTGGCAGGGAGGTCTAGTTGGTAGGTCTTTAGGCAGGTCAGTTTGGGCCAGAAAAGTATAGAGAGGGATGACTCCAATTGGGTGGTAGGGTTTTCTTTTATGATTTTGTTTTTGGATGTTTCACTTGAAAATAAATCACGCAGTTTGCTGCAAAGTCGGCGTTCCTGAGTTTGTTTTCAACCCTAATAGGCCCAGGCTAAACGGGCCATGAATTGCCAAACATCTGAAGTTAGTGATATGTTTTTCAACTGAGTAGAGCTTTATTAAAGACAAGCTGAAGAAACACAAAACGAGTATGTGTGTCTGCATGGGTTTGTGCCTCATGTGTGTGGTCATGCTAGTGTGTGTCTGGATATGTGTGTCTGTCTGGGTTTGTGTGTCTGGTTATGTGTGTGTGAGTCAGTCTGGGTATGTTAGCATGTGCATCTGGGTGTGTCTGTCTGGGTTTGTATGTCTGGTTATGTTAGTGTGTGTCTGGGCATGTGTGTGTCTATGTAATGTCTGACTGTCTTACTGAGCAGTACCAAGAACCCAGGAGCAGAGTAGGTAGGAATCAGGATACCTGTGCATTAGTGTGCACACGGTCAGGATACCAATAAAGCAGCGCGGGCAAACAAAGCTGAGTAGCATATCAGAGTAGAGGAGTGGTCAATCAAGCGGGTTAAGATACCAGTGTAGCAATGTGGTCAAACAACCCAGGTCAAGATACCAGATATCAGCATGGTAAAACAAAGCCGGGTTGCGATACCAGATATACAATACTGAAGAGATATACAATACTGAAGCCTAACTTTACAGGAGTATCTGGGTCTTTTAATAATGAACCCAGGAGGGGAGCATCATCACGTGATCTCAGTAGCATGGCGTTGTCAGTAGAACATGTCCAATAGAAAAAAAAAACGCTATTGTACATGTATGCACAGTATCATTACGTCACACACAAGTCTTGGCAAGGATGGATGCCAGGAGATTTCTTCCTTGTAACGTTGGACCTAAAGCTCCATCAGGTAAATCATTACTTTCTGATTATGTTGGTGTGTGTGTTTGGCTATGTTAGCGTGTGTGTGTCTGGGTATGTTAGCATGGGGGTCTGGGTATGTGTGTGTATCTGGGAATGTGTGTCTGAGTATGTTAGTGTGTGTGTCTGGGTTTGTTAACATGTGAGTCTGGGTATGTGTGTGTATATTGGTATGTTAGCATGTGTGTCTGGGTATGTGCGTGTGGTTATATGTGTGTGTATGGGTATGTTAACATGTGCATGTGTCTAGGTATGTTACTGTGCCTGTTATCCACGTTTGTGTCTGCCTGAGTATGTTAGCCTTTTTTTGTAGGTATGTTAGTGTGTGTCTCTGGGTGTGTTAAGATGTGTGTCTGAATATGTTAACATGTTCCTTGGTTTTATAAGTGTGTGTATATGTCTTTGTGTATTAGTGTGTGTATGTGTCAGGGTATGTTAGCGTGTGTCTGGGTATATTCACCTTTTTGTGTGTGACTGGGTATGTTAGCCTTTGTGTGTGGGTATATTAGTGAGTGTGTATGGGTAAGTGTGTTTTTGTGTCTGGGTATGTTAGTCTGTGTAAGCTAGTGGTTGTGTTTTACTGTGAGTATCTGTCTGCATTAGAGTGGTTGTGCTAGAGTGGTTGTGTTAGTTTGAGTTTTATGTTATATTAGTATGCGTGTCTGAGTCTAATTGTGTTAGTGAGTGTCTGGTTGTGTTAGTGTCTGTTTATGAGTGTCTGGGCACATTAGTGTGAATGACTGGATGTGTTTATTTTAGTGTTGAATGTCTTATTATGTTGGTGTGAGTGTCTGTGTGTGTGTTAGTGTTGAATGTCTAGTTGGGCTTGTGTGAGTGTATCTGTGTGCATGTGAGTGTGTACATGTCTGTTAACGTTGAGTGCTGTATGTGTTAATGTGAGTATCTGGTTGTGCGCATGTCTGGCTGTGTGTTAAAGTATGTGTGGGTGTGGTTTGGTTGTGTGTTAGTGTGCCTTGCTGTGTTAATGTGAATATCTGGTCATGCTAGTATTTAGATGTATGTGTGTCACGAACCGGGGGAGCAGGTCTATTAGGAGCCCAGGTGCAGGGGATACGAGGGGCTCTGTCTGTACCCCACGATGCATGATGGCCTGGGGTTGTTACAGACAGGCGCAGGAATAAATCACAGACAGAAGATCAGGATTAAGAGTTGTATTGTATATGGTGGTTCAACAATATACACAAAAAAAGTCACTTGGCGGGAAGCCCTCTGGTTGGTGCACACACGGCAGGTTGCCCACTTGCAGGGCACACGGCAGGTTGCCCACTTGCAGGGCACACGGCAGGTTGCCCACTTGCAGGGCACTCGACTTGGGAGTCCACTTAGTGGGGCGCTGGCCGCAACTCAGGAACAAATCAGGAAGCAAAGCAGGAACAGATCAGGAACCAAAGCAGGTAGTTCTCAAACGTCAATGTCAAGGCCCAGACTGCAGGGCTGGGCAGGTTTATAAAGGCTGTCTTGATCATGAAATCAACTGCAGCTGGACCTGATAATGAGTCAGAGTGGTTCTGAGTGGCAAGGGCGGCCACTAGTGGCTGGAAACATGAAATGAATAACACAAAGTATAAACAAGTCCAGCCAGCGCATGGTGAAACGTTACAAAAGGATAGCCAACGCTCAATTTTAAACTTGCCCCGGGTACACCCCGCCTCTCAGGGCGGGACGTCATCCGAGTGCCGCCCACAGGGAAGGAGGAGGAGACCGATGACGCAGCGCTGGATCCCGTACCTGCGGGTAGCGGGTACGCAGCGACTCTGGTGAGTCGCTGCGGCAGGGTCTAGAACGCGGACCCTGACACATATACACATACACTGCACTTGCACACACACTGGCTTTACACACACCTGCCCATAAACACACATATACACATACACTGCCTTTACACACACCTTCCCATAAACACACATATAGACATGCATTGCCCTTACACACCCTTGCCTTTACACACACATATACACACACACCAACAGACTGATGAGAGTTGGAAAATAAGACAGTGACAGCTAGCTTAGCAGGGGCTGAGATTAATGTTCATTGCTCACCTACCATACTTAATTAATAGTTTATTTCAGTGCAGAAAATGTACTGTAGTAAGGTGGATTGTAGAAGATGTAGTGACTACTGTAGTGTTGGCCATTTATGCTACTAGCCAATTTGTGGACAAGTAATTTTTTTAAATTATCTTTATCATATTTATCATCTTTATCATATCATCTATTATTCTTCATTGGTGGCAATATGTATAATATAATATTGGGAAAATTCAGTCCTGCTCCACAGGCCTGCATGCGTCTTTCATCTGCCAGGGTCTGCCTGCCCAGACCTAATGCCCTACAACTATTACTACTGCACCTCTTTGACCTTTGAACTCTTTTTTCTGACCTTGGCGCGTGCAACTACCTGTTCCGGCTACTGACTTTATGCTTTGGGATTCTGTTTTTGTTTATACGTCGTTTGACATTATTTATTTTAATAAAGGTGTGTTAACTAGTATTTCCACTTCCGTCCTGATTCTTGGTACCTTGACATGCTAACACTTAGCTAGCTCTTTCCCCTTGCCTGGTGCCGAACAAAATTACCGTATTTACTCATGTATAAGACACACCTTTTCTAGAAAAATTTGGGATCTAAAAACTGGGTCTTATACAGTGGTGGTAGATTTTTTATTTTTTTTTAACCGGAAAGGGGACGTGCTGCTTACCTCTGTGTTGTTCAGCAGCATCTCTTGATCCGTCGCGGCAACACAGGAACCCAGTGGAGTCCCGTGAATATACATCACATGACTCCACTCAGTTCCTGTTCCTGTTCGAGCAGCGCAGAGGGAAACAGCGGCCCCCACAGAAGTCTGCAGTTCAGGTAAGGGTGGGGGAGTAAATGAATGAATATATATATGTGTGTATGTGTGTGTGTCAGCATGGATGCGTGTGTAGGGGGCACAGGGAGGGGGAACAGGGAGACTGAAAGTGATGTGCATGTACTGGCTGCCTGAGCATGATAGGAGTGTGATTGCTAACAATTGCTAGCAGCTAACATCAATCACACTAGTATCATGCCCAGGCATTTGGTTGTCTGGGGAACATTCCCAATTTTACCACTCTTTTAACCACACTGCAGAAAGACTTAAAACTCTTGGTCCAACTTAACCACCGTCTTATATATCTCTTCCAGACCTATCCAATAAACATTGTTCTGACTTTTAACCCTCACCAGAACTAAATGCCTCGCCCTTCACTGCCCGCATACCAATCAAAGGGCATGCCATTCTTAGAGTTCTAGAATGGGCCTACAATCCATTGTAAAAACACAACACCACCAGCTCACTAGGAATCTCACATCATTTGAGGAACTCTGTACAACAGATTGTCTAAACACAGAATTTTGCTCCTACATCAACTTCTCCTAATGGCTCTTAATTCCCACTCTTCCTGACTTTATCGGGAAATGGGAGTCCTCACGATACCTCTCCCTTACTCTTGCACAATGGGAAAAAGTTTGTATAATCACCCTCTGTATCCTCTGTTGTCAGCAACAGAGCACAGGAGATATAAACTCCTGACCAACTGGTACAGGTCCCCTTTGCATGTCCACAACTATAACCTGCTATAACTATATGTCTGCTGGAGATGTGGTGACTTCCCAGGCTCATTTCTCCATATCTGGTGGTTCTGTCCCAAAATCGTGCCTTTCTAGACTCAGATACATACAACTTTACAGAACTTTACAGACAAAAAATTGCCCTTTACACTGTAATTCTTACTACTAAACCATACCTGCCCTTTGATCTCATAATACAAAAAAACATCTCCTTACAGCAGCCAATGCCTTTATCCCCTTACACTGGGGTGCACCAAACCCTTCTTGCATTAGACACTTGGTTTCATTGGTTGGAACACATGGAATAATATCGTACACTGGTTCATTGTTTCTATCCGACATCTGTGTTATGCCTTTTAATGTTATACGCTTGATTATTAATACTATTTGAAAGATACATTATGGCTATTAACGTTGGACACTGGATGATTGTTTCCATCTTGTCAGGATCTGACAACTGCAGTATCTTTATCAATGTTCTACACCAGATTATTGTTACTTTCAGACAGCAGTATCATGCTTAGTTTGTAAAATCAATGCTGTTCTTTCTCAACTTCTATAAAAACAGAGAAACAATGATGTACCTTTAATGATTACTGAAGAATATGATATATTAATTATTACAGATTTTTTTTTGAAGAAAAATACATTACAGTGATTTGACTTTATGAGGAAATAAAAAAGATTCCCTGTAGGCATTTTAAAAGCAATACAATATCCACAAAAGTCAAGAGAGACAGAACTAATAACAGATAACAGATAATTATATGGGAAGTACTTTTACACCAGTGCCTTCTGTCTGAAAATCCACTGTTTAATCAAAGGATAGTCTTACCTTAGCTATATCATACATCACTGATATTTTAAATTCCCAGTCCATAAATGTGCCATCAGGGTAAGATATCTTATCATTTAGAACATCCTATGAATTAAGATAAAGCAAACTGTTTATTGTTCAAGTATTCTTGATCATACATTTCAGACACTGCAGTGAATTACATTAAAAGGGGAGATCCTGAGAAGGGGGTTAGGGAGGGAGAGGGGATCCCAGGAAAACGGGGTTAGAGGAGAGAGGGAGATCCTGAAAACGGGGTTAGGGAGAAGAGGAGATCCTGAGAAGGGGTTAGAGGAGAGGAGATCCTGAGAAGGGGTTAGGGAGGAGAGGGAGATCCTTGAAAACGGGGTTAGGAGGAGGGAGATGCTGAGAAGGGGTTAGAGGAGAGGGAGCATCCTGGAGAAGGGTTAGAGGAAGAGGAGATCCTGAAAAGGGGTTAGGAGGAGAGGGAGATCCTGAAAACGCTAGAGGGAGGAGATCCTGAGAAGCAAGGGGAGGAGAGGAGATCCTGAGAAGGGCTAGGAGAAGAGGAGATTCTGAGCAACGGGGTTAGAGGAGAGGGAGACAGGTGACAGATGGGTTGTGGGGGCCCTAATAGAGCCTCGCACCGTGGCCCCAGTTTCAAGGCGCCTGGTTGAATGGAAATAGATTTGTGTGTAGAGCAAGCTAGAGAAGTATTATAAGTAAAGTAATGGATATACTTACACGAAGTGAGCCTCTTTCACAGTATTCAATCACAGCATATATCATTGTATTGATCTTCACTGTACCATAGAACTTTGTCAGGTTGTAATAATCTATTTGTAGAAGCTGTTGGATGATAGTCTACATTTACTTGATAGCTTTGAAACATTTGTGGCTTGGTATATTAAATTATTTCTCACTACATTTTTGTTAAATAAAAATGTGCAAAGTTTATTTTTAATTAGAAAAATGTGATGTGCACACAGAAAATAATCATAATTTTGTACATAAATAGTATTCATAAATTTTAATTCACAAGGAGTTTGGAATAGTCCTGGTTGTTCGAAGAGATTAACTAATGTTTACATTTTATGCAGAGTCAATTTGCATATGTACACACTAAGTTAATTCTAATGGGGTATGTTTATCCACATGTAACTTCATGTTACAAATTATTTAGGAGACAAATCTCCCGCTTTAACCATGGGCATAATCCCTAGATTTATCTTAATGCCTTCCTTGGCTTTCCAGTATTTCAAGTTCCTCCTCTCTCATTTAGTTTAACCACACAAATTATATATTTTTTCAGGACAATTAGGCATTTCATTTAAAACATAATACATACATAACTATCAAAACAATTAGGAAAAACTATGAGTTTATTGGTTTCACCTATACAAACAACACTTAAATATTGCAAATGAAGACACAAAATATATTGAGGTCCTGAGCTTGGAGACACCTCAAATACTTTATATTTTTATTTATTTGGTAGCTGCAAGGCTAACTATGAAATATGTACAACCCTTTTCCCAAACTTAAAACACCTAATATGCTTTGAGTTGGGCCCTACTAGTGGTTAGAAAAACCTTAAGGGCTGAAAAATAAAAGAATAAATACCGTATTGGCTCGGATATAGGCCACACCCGAATATAGGCCGCACCCTAAAAGTTAGTTTTAAAGAAAAAAAGTTTCTGCCCCCCCGAGATATGCTGCCACTCTGTCCCGAAGATGCTACCCCCCCCGAGATGATGCTGCCACTCTATCCCCCCTCCGAGATATTGCTGCCACCTCTACCCCCCGCGATATGGCTGCCACTCTACCCCCAGACTATGCTGCCACTCTAGTCCCCCCGAGATATTTTTGACTGCCAATCTGTCCCCAAGAGGCCCCCCACTAGACTTACCGGTGGGGGACATCTACGCATAACGCATATTCAACTTCCGGGGCCGGCACTTCCGCCGTGGGAAGTACCGGCAAGGAAGATTGTTCGCGCAGATGTTACCAGCTGTGGCGATGCGAGCATAAACAACCTCCGCTGCCGGCACGTCTGCACAATGTGCTTTAAAAATCTCCCTTGCCGGGACTCCCCCCTGTAGGAATTCCCGGCAAGGGAGATTGTTAAAGCACATCATGCAGACGTGCCGGCAGCGGAGGCTGTGTACGTGCATTGCCGCTGCAGGTGAACGTCTGCGCGATGCGCTTAGTCAACCTCCCGTGCCGGTACTCCCCCGTGGGAAGTGCTGGCAGGGGAGGCTGTCTCAGTGTATCGAAGAGTAGGATGCAGGTCTCCTGCACCGCTGCGGGGGATCTGTATCCTAACCCCGCTGCCTGCCCGGCCCCCGGAACTGCATGTCCCGGGCATCGGGCACTAGGCCCCGAATATAGGCTGCACCCCCCCACACTTTAAAGACTTAAAGTGGGAGGAAAAAAGTGCGGCCTATATTCGGGCAAATACGGTATTTTTGAAAGTTGGCAACCTAAAGAGTCATTTTGACATTTTTTATTCAACCATTTTCCTGCCAAACTGTGTCAAATAGTGTAGTAAAATTAAAGTTATTTTTCATTTTTATTTCCTGAGATATGCACCATAACATTATGACTAATACTGAGTAGGTCCCCCTTTTGTCGCCAAAACAGCTCTGACCCATCGAGGCATAGACTCCACTAGATCTCTGAAGGTGTGCTGTGGTATCTGGCACCAAGACATTAGCAGCAGATCCTTAAAGTCCTGTAAGTTGCGAGGTGAGACTTTCATGGATGTATCTTGGTGCCATATGTTCTCCAGGTTAATGACGCACATGTACCTGGCCATCCACATGATGTAAAAGAAAACGTCATTCATCAGACAATGCAATATTTTTCCATTGTTCCATGGTCCAATTCTCTGTGTGTTCTGACTCAAGCATACATCCAATGAGAATTTTTTTTTCTGTACCTTTTCCCGTCAGGCATGTTTTGGGATGGATGCTGCATGATGGGAAACCCGGATCAAGAAAAAAAAAATTCCACTTCTCCTGGTCACATAGATACCACCTGTGTGTGTGTGTGGTATGTAAGCATTACACAGTCAAAAGAGGCCCCCAAAACAAAAAGGTCTCCACTTTTTTAAAGTTGAACCAGGAAGGTGCACATCATGATTTTTCTTGGGAGGGGGTAAATTTACCCCTAAACATTAAATTAATCCCCATTAATCTTTATATTCCCCGAAATTACATTGCCCGAAGACCTCAAAGACACCCCACTTCAAGTTGTGAACTGCCATAAATCTAACTTCTAGCTTCTAACCTTTCAAGTTTCTTGCACATATTAGGATGTAAGCTTTATATTAGAGTCTTTCCATCCCTGGATTTTGGGGTAATTTTAAAAATGGTTTTACTGTCTCTTCTTCTCTGGGTTTGGGAGCAATAGTGTAATTCTTTGGTGTCTCTCCTTCCCTGGGTTGGGGCTAAAAGCTTAGTGAGTATATCTAGTTTTTAGGAGTTAGGGGATAGTATAAGGGGTGGCGCTCAGGTACAGTTAGTGATAGTGTTGGTTGCGGTTAGATGTCGGGGCTAGGTTACAGTTAATGTATAGTGTCAGTGATAAGGATGATTACATTAGGTCACAGATCATCAAACTAAGGGTCATGAATCAGTGACCAGATAGCATTAAATTAGGTTGCCAAATGTTAAAACGTAAATATAGTAAAACTAAGAAAAATCAGATCACTTGTAAGTGACAAGTCTAGGCCACATCTGTCCTATTGGTCGCAAGTAATCTGATGTTTTTTTAATTAACTCTTTTATGCTGGTACTCCATAGTAGCACAGCATTGATTACAAATTGGACCCAACAAGTCTATGGGGACAGAAGAAGCAAGAGTTAACCCCTTCGACTCCACAATCGTGTCATAGATGCTATTGGAGCATTACAAGGGTTAATGCTGCATGATCACATTCATGGAGCAATTGTGCAGCAGGGGAGGGTCAGGGTCAAGATACCATTATTAAAGTCCTTAAAGCTTCCTACGGCAGCTGGGAAGCGATCACTGGTTTAAGCCTATATGATTGCTCCTATAGGGATGATCACAGGCTCGGGGGGCTCTGCCTGCCTGTAGCTGATCTGCTTGGACTTCTGTTACATTCTCTGCTACATTTAACAATTGCAGTGAACAATCGCAGCTGCTCTCTGCCCCGAAGTCCAGGCAGACCAGCAACATTGGTTCCCCCCGTCAAAAAGTCACCCCTCCTTTTTTGAGTCTATAATAGATTCCACTTTTCTAAGAAGGCTTTCCACATCATTTTGGAGTGTGTATGTGGGATAGTGTGCCTATTATAGCAAAAAGAACATTTTTGAGGTCAGGCACTGATGTTGGGTGAAAAGGCTTGGCTCAGAATCACCATTCAAAATTCATGCTAAAGGTGTGCAGACCACTCGAGTTTCTTCACACAAATTTGTCAAACCTTGCCTTATGGACCTTGCTTTGTGAACAGGGGTATAGTTATGCTGAAACAAGAAAGGGCAATAAAGTTGGACGCATACAACCGTATAAAAATATGTGCTGTAATATTACCCTTCAGTGGAACTAAGGGAGCTAGCTCAAACCCTGAAAAACAGCCCAGGACCATTATCCTTCCTCCATCAAACTTTACAGAAGGCACTATGCAGTCTGATCAATCTATCAGACTTACAGATAGTAAAGCAGGAGTCATCACTCCAGAGAACACGCTTTCACCACTCCAGAGTCCAGTGGTGGTGGGCTTTACACCACTCAAGCCGATGCTTATCATCGTGATCTTTAGCTTTTGTGCAGTTGCTCTCCATGAAAACACATTTCATGAAGCTCCTGGCGCACAGTGCTTTTGCTGATGTTGCTCCTAAAGACAGTTTGGAACTCAGTAGTGAGTGATCCTACAGAGGAAAAACAAGTTTCATGTGCTACTTGGTGGCCCTACTATGTTAATGTGCTTGGTCTACCACTTTGTAGCCGAGCTGTTGTTACTCTTCCACTTCACAATAACAACACTTGCAGTGGCCTGGGGCAGATCTAACATGGCAGAAATTTCACAAACTCACTGGCAAAGTTGGCATCCTAAGAGTCTTCAGTATGACCGATTATACTGCAAATGTTTGTCTATGGACATGGCATGCCTATTTGCTTACTTTTATGCACATGTTAGCAATGTGTATTAGCAGTCTAAATTAGGAAAGGCCTTCACATACTTTTGATCACATAGTGTTTATATCTAAATTAAACACAATCTAAATTAGGAAAGGACTTCACATACTTTTGATCATATAGTTTTTATATGTGTATAAGAGACAGTATATATATATATGTTCTTACTTACTTTGTTGAGCTCCATTTTCTGTTTTTCTGTAAAGTTTCCATCATGTTTCAGGTCTTTGAGAATTATGATCTATAACAAGGAAAAATGGACACAACAGAGAAGGTTGGTTCTTTAGATGGAAGAAGAAAAGTCAGATGTGCCAAAACCATATCTGACACTAAACCTTTTTCTATGCTGGCCCAGTACAAGGCATCACCTTTGACCAAAGATGTGATTTATAAGGAAAAGTTAATTTCTGTTAAAGATGTATATAACATTTCACGCTAAGTTAAAAAATGTATGCACAGTTATAAAGTGAAACTTGAAATTGATATATAAGGTTCCTTTTTGGGTGTGTATGAATGTATACACATATCAAGGGCAGAACAAATGCTGATGCAGCACACAGGAACTTAGTGGGACTATAGCCTGCACAAGGAAATTCAGGTTAACATTATTCCACATTGTCTGTTGGTGTTGAAAATAGAAACCTCCCGGAGATCCATATATCAATCTTGAAAATGTATTGCAATCAATGTAAAGACATGTTTATATATTATATACATTATTTCTAGGTTAATGTCCTTTCCAGTTTCTCTCAAGTGGCACCCAAACATGGTAAAGGCATTTGTATGCCATATATATTGCATGGCATTATAAAAGTGTGATGATATTGTTTGTATGGGTATGAACAACTTTTAAATGTAATTTTGTTTTCGCAATTGTTACTTTATGATAGGATCCATAGCTTGGTCTAAAGAATGCCATAACTGCTTAGGCCTAGACCTGGCTTATCCCAAAGTAGCCACCAACTCTCTGACCCTCCAACCCCTAAACAGCCTTTTGCAGCTTTGTTAATGATGGCTATTGTCTTTATACCAGCAGATGGTTCTTAGTCACTAGAGTAATTGGTCCCAGCCCAGAGAATGCCAAAAGCCTCCCAACCTGTTGAGACAGATCATCCAGCTAATGCTGTGACGGGACCGACCTTACCCCGACTGGGTACTCCCGCCTAACGTTGCTTCCTCCTGCCGGGACACCAACAAGTAACCCCTTCAGCGCCGGGCAGAACCAGCGTTGTAGATAGAAGGAGGGACGTCGCTGCACCGAAGCCGCATTGGCACTGTGGCTATCCGAAGCTTAGCTACACAGTGTGGCTATAACCCACCCCAAACATCAGGCAACACTCATGTTGAGGTGAAAGCAGGACTCATTTATTAAAGCCAAATACAGAGGTATATATACACAGAAGTAGATAAGGGGCAATACAAATATCACATGATCTAATTACCATGGCAGGAAGGAAGTAATTAGATCAAATCCTGCAACACAATA
Organism: Spea multiplicata; assembly: GCA_009364415.1. Taxonomy (NCBI): domain Eukaryota; kingdom Metazoa; phylum Chordata; class Amphibia; order Anura; family Pelobatidae; genus Spea; species Spea multiplicata. The sequence continues at coordinate 15,574 of VKOC01018835.1, read as the reverse complement.
TCCGGGGGAAGGACAGGATGTCACGAGACATAAATAATGACATTAACTGGGGACGTAGACGTGGAATGACGATAGACATATAATTGGCTTGAGACAGACAATGGCCAGGACACAGGGATAACAGGAGCTCACGGGATTAACAGCTACCTGTTATGTAATTGATAATTAGGTATGCAGCAGTGACACCTAGTCATACCTACAGGGGGTCTTAAAACAAGGGCTAACTCACACAATAACAGGGGAAACACTTCACACCTATACACTTAACAATGCTAAGACAATCAGCCTTCTTCCTACCACAGGATGTCCAGCAGACGTTACAGTTCTGAGACTCTGAGTGCTAAAACATGGGGTACATCAGCAGACTGAACCCCTGTATCCACACACAGAAGTCTCTACAAGGCCTGGGCCCATAGTCGATAGGGAGGAGGCTGGCTCTCAGGCCTCTCCAGGGGCCCCAGTGATGGAGGGTTCTGCCACAAATGCAACCTAACACTCCTGCACATGGCCATACAGTGATAGCCTTAGACCAGCAGTTGACTTCTCACCATTACAACTACAAGCCTGGAGAGTGCCATAAGCTGCCGGCAAAACACCCCAATTTCGATGGGAGATCAATAGAATAACTTGGCTCAGTGCCGTCAGTGGGAACATCTCTGCCACCACAGCCCAATCACAGCGTGCATAAGGATGATGATATGCATATCTCCACACAACAAGCACTATCTGATTGCAATCCCTTGTTAAAATATCCAGCCTAATATGCCTCAATTGCTTCTCACCATCCCTCATTATATCACTGTTATCACCCTACAGCTTCCTATGCCTAATAGCCACTGTCCCTATATGAATTATGAATACAGTTCGAACATACAGTTCGAACTTCAAAGTCCTTGAAATCCTTAGGGTTTTTTCAAATTCTTCCATATGGCAGGCGAGACCACCACAAAAAAACTAATGTTTCCTTCAAGCACCTAGCTATATTTATCAACTTCATCTTTAAGTGTGCTAAGAAAATGCCCAATTACGCACTAGCTAACCCTTTCCCAGTATTATGAACCCCCATTTAGATATGTATGATGCAGGAATGGTCTTTAAAAGTCAAGGGTTTGCCTTATAATCATATGGATTTACCCACCCCACAACGCTATATGCATGAGTTGACGGGGCTGGTATGTAAGCAGTCAAGGGGCCTAGAAATCCTGGCATTCCTCTTGCTGCACCTTGCTCCTTCTGCAAGTTCATTAGAAGATTCCTCACTAGGTGCTTATTAAACTTTAATGCCACATGAGCCACTTTAGCCTTCCTTTTTCATTTTCATGCTGCACTAATGAAACAAGCAAGTCAAAGTAAGATTCCTAATACAGTCCCAACACTGCAATAAAACTGCACATTTTAGTGCAGTGTTTGTGACATACCAACACTTCAGCCAGCAGTCATGCCTCCTTACCTTCTTACTCCAGAAAGCATCTTTCCTTTCAAATATTTACTGGATCCACTTTCATGATTGTGAACTAATAATGTCATTTCCAAGTTTAACAGAATGATACTGAATTTCTAACTTACCACAATTTTAGGATGTCATGTGAATTTGTATATAAGTGCAATCAACAGTGTGTAACTAACTTGACAAAATATGTTAATTTCATTTCTTTACAGTTGAAAATATAGTGTTACCTTTTTATCATATTTTGCTCGGCGTAACCTTGGTCCTGAATCACGCCTTTTATCTTCGTCAATCTAAAAAATAGGAAATAAGCTATTAATAAACTATAGATACATTATATCCCAGTCCTCTTACTACCACTGTGTTATGGCTATAGTTAAAGGCAAGGCAATGTTCTGATTGATGATGAGAGCTTATCTCATCTTATTATGAGCATATGCGCAGGTTTGAATGCCGGCTACAATTGATACATAATGTAATAAATTCACAGTTTAAAAGAGAAACAGGACGGTTATAAACATGTAGATAAGTATCAAACACATCTGAAGTTCAAATAAATGTGGAAAACTACTATCTGTCCCATTTTTCTGTTGGTTTCTAAATGTTTTAATAGCTATTTTCTGTGGTTATACTTTTTCAAGTAAAATAACTTATGTTTGGTTTCTGGTATAGTTTTGAAGAATTACCTTTAGGCTGACATGACAAGTCTCATTGTTGTCCAAGGGAAGGATTTTTTCTGGAGGGATATGGCACCATCGTTTTCGTTGGAGTTCATTTTCTTTACGGTATTTTCTATGCATTAAAAAATAAATAAATGACATTGCAAATGACATGTTCCAAAAGATGCAGTTGATGCAGTTAGTGTCATTTGAAACCAGATATCAAGATGAAAAAATTTAGAATGTAGATATGTTGAGTTTTGAATATCTTCTGGGAAGGATTTGCCTTTATTACCATTTTACATACACTATATAAACAAATGTACTGGGACACCTGACCATTACACCAACAGGGACTTTTATGACATCACAGTCTAAATACACAAACATTAATATGTAGTTGATCCCCCCACTTGCAGCTATAACAGCTTTCCACAAGGTTTTGGAGTGTTTCTGCGGGAATTTGTGACCATTTATCCATTATTTATCCATTAGCGCATTTGTGAGGTTAGGCACTGATGTTGGACGTGAAGGCCCAGCTCGCAATCTTCGCTCCGGTACATTTAGGTGTTCGGGTTGAGGTGAGGGCTCTGTGTGGGTCAATCACGTTCTCCCACACCAAACTCATCCAACCATGTTTTATTGAACTTTGCTTTGTGCACTGGGCTACAGCCATGCTGGAATAGAAAATGGCCTCCCCAAACCATTAGCACAAAGTTGGAAGCATAGCATTGTCCAAAATGTCTTGGTATGTTTAAGCATTATGATCAGTACAACTACAACGGTGGCCTGGGATGACCCATGCGACCACATGTTTTTGTCTCTTCGTGCCAACTCAAAATAGTTTAGAAAGGGCCTTTCCATCTTGAACCGGTCCGGCCGAGGTTGGAAGGGCTCATTTTAAACTATTTTGAACTGGCACAAGGAGGCAGGAATGTATCAGGGTCACGTTACATCATGTGATCCTGTGTTGAAACCGAGCTTGCCCGCGCAGTGTGCGAGCAGGTGGACACAAAGCTGCCCGAGATGTAAGAGGTGAGTGGGTGCTGGAGGGAAGGAGGGATAGAGTATGTATTTCTTTTTATGTATGTGGGCATGTGAGCATGGATGTCTATGTACAAGTGTATGTGAGCATGGATGTCTATGTACAAGTGTGTGCGAGCATGTATGTCTATGTAGAAGTGTTTAATATGAATTAGATATTCCAGATACAGCATTTATACCAAGAGGGGAGGATATTTGTGTAGATAGAAGGGTGGTTAGTGGTAGCATAAGATAGTGGTAGCATAAAGATGCAGATTGTACCCTATTGGATAATATTTGTCATAATTATGGCTTCACGGGTTTGTGGGTTGTGAATGGGGTCAGGGGGTTATACCTGTTGTGCTAGGTCAATGTGATGTAAGGATTTTTTATTTTTCTTATTATTTTTTTGTATTTTTTTTAAATATGCAGTATGGTTAGAGGTCCTCTTAGGGACCTCTTGAACATGTTATTAATGCCAGTGATGTCACAATGACATCACTTAGCTCACTTTATTGTTTATTTTTTAATTTATTGTATTATTATTGATTTTTTTTATTGTTAAAGAAAACCACTAACAATTTTTTTTCCTGCATGGAGATCAGTGCCTATGGTCAGTGCGTCATCGGAGCGATTGTATATCCCAGCAGGGTCTAAACAGACCCTGCAGGTCATATCCTGTGCTCCTCAGCAGTGAAGCGACCCGGAAGGCAATGCCTGATTGCACGATCAAGCATTTTAACTGTAACTGCTTTCTGGCGCTCGCGCTGGCATCAGTTACAGGAGATCGATGCTTGCTTCTGCTGACAGGGAGGAGTCCAGGCTGTCAAAAGAAAGGACGTACCGGTACATCTATAAGGGTATGTTGCAATGTGTTTTCTGGACATACCGGTACGACCATAGGGGACTGAAGGGATAAAACATTGTCAAGTAAAAGTTTTCATGAAGACTGGTATTAGATTTATTTGGTTAATTTCGGTTGCTTTTGATTAATTTGGTTGCTTTCAAAGATCCCTGCATTTACTATTCATGATAGGCTCTTAATATTTCAAGATTTTAGGGTCAGCCCATTTAGAAAGTTCACAGGTATGCACATCACCTAGCAAAACAAGTACTGAATTCATGCCGTGCAGTGTAGGAAAATGTATAAATTACACTACAGAAAGAAAGAAGCAAGTGGTGGCCCCTTGCCAAATGTAATCAAACACTTGTGATAACTGCCAATGAGTCTTTTACATAAGTGTGTTAGCATGAGGTTGTAAGTGTGTGTTAATGAGTATGTGTGTGCATGTGAGTTAGCGTTAGTGTGTACCTGGGGGGCAAAGTGCCAATGGTGGGTAGGTATTCGCCCCAGGTGCCAAATATTCTAGATACACCCCCTGTATTTCATTAATGTTTAGATTCAACAGGATTGGCGGTAATCATGCCTGATGTGTCCAATGAAATTGAACTCAATTAATCAATTACATTTTAATTGACTGATTTAGTAACTAAGGGAGCAATAACTTTTTCACATAAGGCCAGGTAGGATTGCTTAGCTTGTTTTCCCTTTTAAACATGTCATTATCATTAACTGAACTATGTGTTTGCTTTTCACAGCACCTGGTCCCGCAGTGTTAAATAACCCTGGTCCTGAAAAATATAGCCTAAAGAGCATGTGCTTCAGATACTGGAACTGTGTAAGAGACTTACCTGAATACAAGAAGTGCAATGATCAGCACAAGTATAACAGCTATTGTGAGAGTAAATATTGCTATTGTCAAGATATGGGGTCCTGAAAAACAAACAAAGGATACATTGCAATAAATTCCCAATCAGTACCAGGGTCACCTGTGCTGCTGGTGATACATGAATGTCCAACCATAATATATTTACATTAACTTTAATAAAATATAGCATGACAACTATACAAAATGTGAAATGTACAAAGATGCACAAAAGGAAATGCAAAATATTATAAATCCCTGTGATCAGATGAAATATTATATTATACAGTATGCTGTGTTTGGTGCCTTTGTTGTATACCAACTACTTTCTCAGTCTGCAAATTATAGACCTGTTGTTATTATTATTATTATTATTATTATTTTCTTTTATTTATATAGCGCCAACAATTTATGTAGCACCTCTTACAATGCATATATTGAAGGTGTATGACAAGACTAGAATTAACAAACTATGACAAACCGATACCTGTTAAGTTAAACCATAAAGCAACTTTACTATTAGAGGAAATCCTATGGGTCTTTTACTTAACAAATCTCTCTCCTCTTTTACGTTGTGTAGCTTTATAGGTTTGAATGGAGAAGGAAAAAAGGAAAAAATAGACCCCTACAATGGATTTAGTTATTAAAAAAAAAAAGTGGAATTTAAATCTTAAGATATTTTCTATGTACTGGTATTCTACAAATGTTTTTGTATTGAGCTGCAAAATTGTTCTACAAATGGACAATGTAACTGAACATGTTGAATATGCATTTCAAAATACATGAGAACTGTGAGACTCACCACTGCCAGGAACATCACTGGGAAGTTTGTGGTTTTTCCAGATGAAAGAAGGGCTGCTGTCTATCACTGTTGTGCTGTTGGTGCTCGTGTCAAACATAAGTAGCTCTGAATACTGCATGGTCAAAAATTTTGAATATATAAAATTTTGGAATAGATAGATACACAGTATATTAGCAAGTCATTGCCTGCTCAGTTGGATCACTACATTTCACTACAATCACTCCCTGATTGGAAAACTCCAGGCAGTATCATGCCCAGGAAAATGGCGACTGAATGTCCAAACGTAAACATATGTGTGCGTGAGCATAGGTGTGTACATATAAGCATGTATGTGTGAATGTTTGTGGATAAGCATGAACGTGTATGTCTGAGCATGGCTTTGTATGTGCAAGTGTGTGTGAACATGGATGTGAACATGTTTGTGGGTGATCATGGATGTATCAAGTACCCATAAAATGAGACAATATAACATATTTAAATTTTTCATTGAAGCTGCTCCTGTCGTAGAATTGTTTCATATACATGCATACACATCGTATACACAGATATGTTTAATAGGCATAGTCACATAAATACATACACGTGTCTCTACAAATATCCCTGCTACATCAGAAGTTGTTGGGGCCCATATGGGCCCCAACATTATTAAACCTAGGAACTCTCAGGGTTTCTGTCCCAACTATAGTGTCTCAGGGGCAGATTCCCAGGGTATGTAATGATTAATATCCTTGATTGAATGCAGGTAACTGATTTAAGTGTATCTTTATATAATGTCAAGGTTTCTATGAAGTGTAGTATCTCAAAAATGAAAACTAACTTTTAACAATGGTTACACAGGAGAGACCCTTCCACCCTTCCACCTGTAGGGTGAATAGGTACCCTTCCTCTAAAGCTCCACATAATAATCAACAGTAATCTCCACCTCCAGGTCCTGTTTAATACACAGGAGACCACTAGGAGGGATACTTATCTTAGTGTATGGTCTTAGAATGTGTGTTAGCGTATGGTTTAGACTGAGTGTGTATTTGCATAAATTACTAAAGTGCATGAGGCAGGGAGGTGGTGCGCAAAGAAACATGCAGAGAATAGAGCACTGGGCAGTTAAGAAGCTGTACAGAGTATGGTGCTTTTTCACTCCCCGATCTTGTTAAGCTTTAAAAAAATTAATGCAAAAGAATAGGGAGAGCGCATGAGAATATTCTTGTCTGGGGCGCTACTAGGACCAGCCATGCTGAAGATAACTCCAGCTTAACATTCCTGTTTTGATATGTTTTTGGGGGGTCTATCTGTTCTATATTGATCTTCTCAATTTCAATGGTGATTTATTTAAGTTCAACAGAGAATTGAAGGGTACACCTATTTGATGGCAGAACAGTTACACAATTTACATTTCTTAGGTAATGAAAGATGCAGTTTGCCCATTGCTAGGCCGATGTGTATAGACTGGTCTGGTTAGTTATACCAGCAGATCTGGAATCTAGGAGTTAGAGCTTATCGGCACAAAGATCAGTATCACTCCTGGAGGTTGAGATTACTGTTGATTATGTGGAGCTTTAGGGGAAGGGTGTCACATACCTGGCTGCCTGTGTCTCCGGGTCCTCGGACCGGCATCCGCCAAGGAGAAGAGGGAGACCCCCCGCCTTGCCGCCGCGGAGAAGAGGGAGACCCCCCGCCTTGCCGCAGCAGCTGCAACCGCTGCAGAGAAGAGGGAGACCCCCCGCCTAGGAACAGCAGCCTCAGCCGCCACGGAGAAGGGGGAGACCTCCCGCCTTGCAGCAGCAGCCGCAACCGTCGCGGAGGAGAGGGAGACCTCCCGCCTCCGCGAGACAGCTTCCGCCGTCGCGAGGACGGGGAAGACCCCGCAACTCCACACGGCAGCCACCACCTACTGGAGCCAGGTCCGGACCTGCCGCGTGCACACGTTTCTCTGCACGCCACCTAGTGGCTCCAGCCGGTACTACTGCTCCTTTTAGAAATTTACAATCTCGCCAATCCCAAGATGGCCGCGGACCGGAAGTGACGTAACGGCCCTTTTAATTTTTGAAGGGAAAACGTTAATTGGTGCCTAAACTTGCTCTGCCTATTTAAGAGCCTCAGAAACCTTCCAGCCTTGCCTTCTGATGGTCGTACCTATCTTGTATAGTGTCTACTCCTCAGTAAGCGTTCCTGTGTGATTTCCTGTTACCGACTCGGCTTGTTCCTGTTCCTGTTTTCCTGGCGCTTGACTCACGACGATTCTGACTTCTGGCTTCCTGACCTCGGCTTACCCTGCAACGATCCTGACTTCCGGCTTCCTGACCTTGGCTTGCTCATCAGCTATTCTGTACTGGACTCTTGTGATCTGTCTATTGGACTTGCACACGCTGTTCTACCTGATTACAGGTCCTATTATACGCTGTGCGTGACAAAGGGTAACTCATCACCTCCATAGGTTTGTTCTGTGAGACTTTATCCTGGAGGCATTGGAAGGGTCTCTTTAGTGTTTTCTTTTAATCTTTTTTGGGGAATACTATATTTAGTATTCTATTATAGTTATTAGTGAATACTCTATTTAGTATTCTATTACAGTGATTAGGGTCATCCCCTGAGGTTTATCTCTATGTTGGGAGTTTTTATATCTTTAAACAATCCAACGTTTGCACAACGGAAGCAAGAGCCTATACAACTGAAGGCAAATTTATATGACAAAGACTTTGAACATAGACAAGATCCTATTGAGACTTCTGAGGGAGAGTGATATAGGCCTATCCATGTCAGGACATCAGGATGTATCCAAACAAAACAAAAATAGACAGTGTGCTCATGCAATGATTCCGTCACTACTCTAGTCACATCTCACAAGCTTCATCCTTGGATATGGATAATATAGCACCCTTTCCTTGTCCAATTTACTGCTTAGGAAGCATTGTGTCCAGATGTCCATGATTACTGTTCTCCACTTTTTCCTGAGAGGAGGCATATCTGTACCCAGTCCTCCAGAAGTAGAGACCTCTTTAAGTAGGCCCTACTGGCATACGAGCTGTAGGTCTTGTGGAACTGTGGGTTGTGGAACTTATCTTCGAAGAACTTATCTTCGTGTACCTACTATTTCTGGGATCTAACAACCCTATAGCCAGATCTTTATGATAAAAAAAAAATTAAATCTGAGAATAACATCCTGTGGTTTCTTGTCTGCTATTTCCTTTACTCTCTGCAATTGATAATATTGATACATTATCTCATCTTTTATCCCATCTCATCTCAACAAGGCAAAGCAGTGTAACAGCTCCACAAGATAGGCCTCCACGGTAAGCCCTTAAGGCTGAAGACATATGGTGGTAGGTTTGAGTTTGGGAGAGGGGCTGTGACTAATTCATGGGGAGACTCCTTGCATGCCTGGTCAGTACCCTCTTATGTCTAAGTCACCCTGTGCTCAGGCTACGGGGGCTCTACATGGCCGGGAACGCTTCATGGACCTGACCAAGACAAACATATAGAGTCTGTGGAACTCCCGAGTGGATTGGAACGGTGTAGCAGGAAGCTACTTTACCGGATCACGGCACTTTTTAGAACGTTAACAAAGGGAGTCCAGAGCTTTCCGGTGACACCGAGCTTCACAGGGAAATGCGTTCAGTCTCCCTGGAGCTCCTCGTTGGGTGCTTTTTCTATCTGCACCCTGTAAATCTTCAAAGAGGTGTTACTTGGTGCCCTAACACCCAATTAGGACCATATTTGGACTAGAGACAGTGGGGGCCCTGAGGTTCGAACGACATGCTGGTTGTGGGCGAGCCCCCTGGGAGGGACCCAGAGTGGCGTGTTTTATGTTCCCCTGGGGGTCCAATAGTCAGGTGTCAGGGGATAATCCTATTATCTCAATGTTTTGTTTGTTTGTGCATTCCCCTTGCTGGACCTGAAGGAGGACTTTGTGTATTTTTCTGTTCCATTGTATTACATTTACTGTGTATAAATGCCTATATATGTGTCTAATAAAGTCAGTTTTATTCTTACCTCAACATTGGTTCTGTCCGATGTTTGGGGTGGGCTGCTAAGCTACAGCTATCTACAGCGCCAACGCAGGTTCATCCCCTTCTTTTTTACAACGCTGGCTCTATCTAGCGCTGAAGGGGTTAACCGCTGGTGCCTCGGTGGAAGGAAGCACAGTTTGGCGGGAGTACCAAGCCGGGGTACAGGTCGTCCTCTCACAAGCTCCTTACCGGGTATTTCTCTGCCATCGTCCCTAGCAGTACAGTAAGCTCTTCTTCCATTACCTGATATTGCATGTCTACTGACCCCTCATTAATTAATTTTTTATATGTATATTGTGCTGATAGAATTTGCTTACCTTATTAGTGATCACTGAGGTGTAGAGCAGAGTAAGGTTTAAATCACGATCACCAATATCATCCAGTATAATTGGACCTGAGGAACCTATAAAAGAAAGATAATGTAATTTAGGACCACTAAAATCATACATTATCATAAGTGTGAACATCTTAACCCCTTCAGGACCAGGGTTTTTTTTTTCACCATGGTTGCACTAAATGACCAGAGCAGTTTTCGTGCCTTTTATATGTCTTTATTCAACTGTGATTCCCCACTAACTGGTTTACTGCACCCACACACAGGGCAATTGCCCCCCAGGCCACCCTGAATCTAAATTAAACGGCCGCAGCACCCGCGGTGGGCCAGCCAGTCCATGGGCCGCCACACCGACATGCGATTGCAGCCGAGGCGGCAGGGAGTTTTAAAGCTGCGGTAAGACGTGCCTGCACCATGCCGCCCGGTGCCTCATTGAGACTCTTTGTCCCTTTGTAGACGTGAAGTTCCGCTCAAGGGGGCGGGCTCACACGGAACAGCTCCTCGTGACAGGGAAAAGAACACATCGGAGGAGAGCAGTCTGCAGGGAAGGAAGGCAGCAAAAAAGCAAGTATTAAAAAAATTGTTGGGGTGATAGGTGGAAGGGGACCCATATTCAAAGGGGGGCTGCCTTGGGACAACAATTAAATACAAAAAGGGGGTATAAGTACACAGCAGGGTGGATGGGGCATCACATAAATCAATACACAAAGGGGGTGGGTGGCTGTGGCATTACACAAGGTTACATTAACCAGTACAAGGGGTCATCAATACACAAGGGAGGGGGCTGGCTGGGGACATTAAATAAATCAATAAACAAGGTTTTGGGCATAAATGCACAAAGGGGGTGGCTGGGGGCACAAATGCACATGGTGGCAATACACAAGGGTGTGGGGGGAATACATTAAAACCAAAGGGGGGCCTGGCTGGGGCATCAATACACAAGGGACTAAACACACAAAAAACAAACCAGTGTGGAAAGCATGTTTTATGCTTTGTGGAGAATAACCCGTACTGATGCGGGTGTCGGTGTGGCAGAGCCTTTCCTGGTGTGTGTGTGTTTGGCTGTCAGTGTGGCGGAGCCTGTCCTGGTGTGTGTGCTGGGGTGTTGGTGTGGCAGAGCCTGTCCTGGTGTGTGTGTGTTGGGGTGTCGGTGTTGCAGAGCCTGTACTGGTGTGTGTTTGTTGTGTCGGTGTTGCAGAGCCTGTACTGGTGTGTGCGTGTTTGGTGTGTCGGTGTAGCAGAGCCTGTCTAGTGTGTGTCTGTGTTTGGTGTGCCAGTGTGGCAGAGCCTGTCCTGGTGTGTGTGTGTGCTTGGCTGTCGGTGTGGCAGAGCCTGTCCTGGTGTATGTGTTTGGCCATCTGTTTCCTGGCACTTTACTTTCTGTAGAAATAAATTTAACTATTTAACACTCCTGAATTTGTAGTCATTTCAGAGGACAAAACTTTCTAGGCCCAGAAATGAGTGAGAGGAAAAGTAAAGGTTTTCTGTCATTTACTCTATTTCAATCTGCATATTTTATTAAAAAGGATTAGGGGCATTAAATTGTGGCTTCAGGCGTCCCATGTATGATTACTTTTTTTTTTAAGTGTACTGATGTACTCCCAATCCCATCACATTATATCAATATGTGTTAGAAAATCAGGAAATGATGGACATGGATGGTGTGCTGATTCGGAGGCGTAACGGGACACTTGACTAGACTTGTCCCCCAGGCCTTAGGCTGCCAGCCCTCCTCTTCCCACACATATTATATATTGGTTTTTTTCAGTACAAGCTGTATAGTGTGGTGTTCTTTTTTTTAAAAAAAAAACTGTTCTAGTTTTACATAATATAATATTTTAGACAGCTGCATATCTGTATAGGTTCCAGCTCGATTATCCTACTCCAATCTACTAGACAAACAACAGATCATATGGCCTTGTAGTAACCATAGAGTGTTTCAGTTATAAATCATTCAGACACTGACACTTTGAACTAGAGAGTCTAGAGAATTTTTAATTAGACAAACTGTAGCATAATCAGCTCAATGTGGTGTTTGAAAAGGAAAATCACCTATATCATGCCTACCTACAATGACAGCCTCCAGGTCTGCAGATAAAGGAAGCTTATTAGAACAAAATTAAATAAACTCAAGGTTTCTGCAGCGCTAAATTACATTTAGAATATTAAATCATTCAGCAACACAAAAATAAATATTATCATAATAGAGAGTAACTGTGATGTCTGGGTTATTCTGGCTTGTATGTCAATTAAGGAAAATATAAACAGACTATTACATGCACAGGTGCTCATTTGTACAATTTAACTATCACATGTGTTTGTAATACTTTGTCTGTATCATTTATAACATATAAGAGACTGTTTTACTTCTGTAGACTATGGAAGTAAGCTGATCAATAGACACAAAGGCAATGCATGGGTGGCCATACAGGGAGACCTCCCACTAATGACATTAATGCATGCTAAGGGGCTGTGCAGATACACACACTGCCCACTGTCTCCATCGTTTTGCACAGGTTTTTTTGGGATCCCTGGAAAACAAACTCAAATACGGTATACTCACCTGATCCTGACTAGTGAATAGGTCACTGTCTGAGACTATCACAGGCTGATCCTCTTGAGAATAGGGATAAATGATGCCCACGGAGTCTGAATAGAATGGAGGGGTCATTGACAGGGATGCAGAGCAGGGCTAGGTCAGGTGGTCAAAGAAAGTTCAGTGGGGAGGAGGAGGTAGTGAGGTTCTGGGCTTTTTGTTGTGCCAGCTTACCCTGTGTTTTTCTCCCACCCTCTCTCCCTTTATTTTGTGACATTTACTGTTGTTATGTTCTTGATTGATGTTCTTGTTCACTATTTTTTCTTTATTTTATTCTAGGATTTTGTCACAGCCGGGGGCAGTAGCTTACCAGGTTGCCAGGGGGTGTTATGTGGTTGTATTTGGGTCATTGCTGTGTTAATGAACCTTTTATGTTCACAGGTTGCGTGGCAATGACGTAAATAAATCGTCTGTGGCCTTTTCATCCCACATTTGGTGTCTGTGTTTCATTTGGGGGGTTTATTTGGGATGACATAGCCCGAGAGTCAAGGCTATCTCTGTCATCAAACAACACCTCTATTTTGGCAATCTCAACCACAGGATTATTGTGATATGCTTTTCCATACTTCATACTTCATCCCCATGTGTCATTCTTCCATAATACTACTATTTTGTGCCTCTTGAACTTTTTACTGTTTTCGCTGCTGTTCTGATTACTGTTGCTTCTTTATACTGTTTCACATCCATGTGTGAACGATTGTTAGTGCTGTGCTACGACATAGTATAGTACTTACAAATTTATGAGTGTTGTCATTTAAGATATACTATTTTTATTTACAGTGCACATGTAATGCATGTACATAAAGTTGTTAGTGTTTATGTTCTGTGGTGCATTCCACCATACCTTATACCGTACAAACACTTTAAGCAATTGGAGGCAGTTTTGTTTCAATTTAAAAAGATCTTGTGGGTTTCAATGTATTCAAGAGAAGTCCATCTTAGATGAAATTGATTGAATCCTGAATAACAATTATTTTTGGTTCGAAGAGCAATATTCTTACATCAGAGAAGAATGGTGATAGATACTAGGTTCGCTCCCAGTTATGCCAATTTACCCAGAGCCTTCCCTTCCAGGATGCAGCCAGGACTGCCCACTGACTTCGGTGGGCGGTCCTGTTGATGTGAGTTCCCGCTGACGTCGGGGGCCTTCCTGCTGATGTCAGCGGAAACACCCCCATTTAAAGGGAAAATGGGCGGGGAGTGGAGTGTGCCAAGATTCGGATCTTGACCCGGAGAACCGGAGCTTCACCAGGTATGTGCATATGGCACAATATTTAATGCATAAAGAAAAATACCGTATTTGCTCGATTATAAGATGAGTTTTTTTCCAGAGCAAATGCTCTGAAAAATACCCCTTGTCTTATAATCGGGGTCGTCTTATACTCAGACCTCAAATAGGTCTGAATATGAGACTAAGATCCAGATCCCCCGCAGCGATGCAGGGGACCTGGATCCTCCTGTGTTATGCCCCCCCCAACTTACCAGTGCTTCTGAGCCCCCGGTGCTTAGTCCGGGCATTGTGTAGAGCTGTACGCGATTCGCACTGCAATTTTCATGGATTTCGTGCTTCCAGTGACACTCTCGATCCTCCAATCAATCAAGAGAACGTCACTGAAAGTGCTGCCGTTTTGCCCTACGGCAATTTCTGCATAAATTGAGTCCCCGGTGCTTAGTCCGGGCAGCAGGGATGAGGATGAAGATAGAAGATGGAAGAGAGAAGATACAGAACAAGAAGATGCAGAAGTGGTCGGCAGAGGCAGAAGTGGCCTGTAGAGAAGGTAGGGAAACACTTAGACAGCGTAAAAGAGAGAGAGTGCACCACAATGAGTGTGAGAGAGTGTAAGGGTAAGAGCCCATGAATTTTGGGCATAAATTATGAGCTATTTGCTTTGTTTTTGTCCGCTTAACCCCTTGATGACAATTGCCGGTCCTGGCACGACACGTAAAAGCATGTGCTTTACGACAATTGACGTGCCAGGACCGGCACGTCTTTAAACGGGTGCAGAAAGCGATCTACTTTCGCTTTCTGCACCCAAAAAACGTTGCTGAATGCCTCGACCTCGAGGCATTCAGCAACGCCGCGATCGGAACGAAGGGGCCATCTCTGGCCCCTCCACGGGGCGTCAACAACCGCCATACTTTGTATGGCGGCGGACGCCCGTTTTAAAAGCGTTTAGGAGGCGATCGACGATCGCCTCCTAAACTTAAATGGTGTCGCTGGAATGCCTCGATCAGGAGGCATCCAGCGACACCAAACACTTACCTTTCGGTGGGCTGTGACCGCTCCGGAGAGCGGTCACAGCCGCAGCTACCGGTGATCTTCGCCATCAACCAAGATGGCCGCCGCCCTGTAACAGGAACCAACAAATTTTAAAAGTTCGCTAGATGGTCTCCAGACTCCAGACCATCTAGAGAACTTTGGCTCCACTTGCAGGTTGAATACAGGTACTGCATTCACCATGCAAGTCAATGGAGCCCAGCTTTCTAATCACAGTGTGATTAGTAAAAATAAATTAAAAAATAAAATAAAATTGATAATAATTAGAAAAAAAATAGTAAAAAACTAGTAAAATGTAAAAATCATTTCCCACTGATGTCACTATCAGGGGAACCTCCAAGTTGAAAAAAAATGTTAAAATTTTTTTAAAAAAAGACAAAAAATATATATATATAAAAATAACAAAATATATTTTTGTGAGCAAGTCCTAAAATTAGCATATTAGCTTAAAACAATTCTCGCATGGAAAGAGTTAAAATACTGGCATATTAAATGCCCGTGGGGTGTCTACTTTTAAAAAATGTATGATTTGATGGGGTAAATTGAATGGGCCAGGTTCAACAACGTCCCAATTAACAATGGGGGAAGGATGGCAACACATCTAATTTCCAATTAGAAAAATGCACACGTACCAAATGTGGCCTTTTAGTTCCCCCAAAAAATGACACACCCATGCATGTGGGGTATCACTGCACTCAGGGAATGTTGCTGAACACATTATGGGG
>VKOC01018834.1:0-29999 GCA_009364415.1 Spea multiplicata | reverse complement strand
CGCTCCCTTGCGATCCGCACGATCGCATGGGAGCGGTATCGGAGGTCTTTGCCGGCAACCGCGGCAGAACAATACGCCCTCCAGAGACGGACAGTAATGTCGCGTCTCTGGATTGCGGGTGGCGGTGCCGGCAAATTGGCACCCCGGGTGTGTGCGGCACCCGGTGCGGACCGCCCCCCCCGCCCCCCGCTAGGAACGCTACTGTCACAGAGGAAATTTATAGCCCATTGTACACCCGTCAAACTTAAGTCCTAACCCCTTTAGCACTGGACGAGACCACTGGTAGCGAGACAAAGTGAGACAGCAATCTAATGGAGTCATGCTGCTCCGTGGCTAGCTGGAGTGTAGCTACACAGTGCTAATATTGTCCTGAAAAGGACATAAATTTTTTATAGCAGCTCACCCCAATCATTAGACGGAACTTATGTTGAGGTGGAAAACACTAACTCAGTTTACCTGGAACAGCACAGCTATTTACACATCCAAACACAATTAGATCAGGAGTATAATCATATCACTACCAGACAGCCAGGAGCCTCCATACAGTTCTACGGCCAGTTACCCAGACGAGGTCCGAAATGCAGCCGTACCAGAGTTCAATGGTCACGGCAACAAAACCCCAGTCTTTAGATGATAAGGGAAAACCAGGGTTCCTGAATGAGCTTCCTCTCTAGAACCACCCCAACCTGTGCCCCATCGTGAGTCCAAGTTCAGCAGGACTTTCCACAGGCCCAGCCGCCAAACAATTCCAGGTAATCGCAGCTAGGACCCGATCAGGAAAAAGAGCAGGAAGAATGGGGAAACAGGGCAAGGAAACCACAAGGAGTATATGGGACATAATATCATGCTCATGTCTTCATGAATTTACATAAAGAAAACACATAAAATATATAAAATAACATAGCAGACCACAACAAAATTGTCTTTGCAGCCCTATACCCATGACATTCACAATACAGAAATTAATTTTTGGCACGCAAGCTACTCTCAAGATGAGTTCGAACTGAAATTTACTGTACCTTGTGTGTGTCTGAGTAACCGTTTCCTCTTATTGTTTTTCAAATATATAACTGGCAGAAAATCTACAAAGTCTACAAAGTGAGAGAGGTTATTTTATAGTATGCTCATTGTTTTTCTTTATTTCAGCTTCTTTTAACGTTAGCCAAATATTTTACATTTCCTCTCTTTCACCACATGGTGTGAACCATATTAAGGAAAAGCCTAAGCATGCCAAAAATATCCATGTGAATTATCACAACCACTTAGAATGAAATGCATTAAGACTGTACCTCTGTTGGTAAGTTTTTTTTTTTTATGAGTTATTATGAGGCCCCAAAAGCTCATGTAAGTTGTACAAAACAAGCTAAACTCTAAAACAGAAAAATAGGAAGATAATTTCCATTCTTGAAACGGGAGTCTTGACTGTAAGGACTGTAATTAAGGTTAGTTTGGAAGCATACAATTATTTAAGTAGTTGTGTAACATTCATTGAAAGTGGCATATTTTAATAACTTAATGGAATGGTTATTTGAGAATATGTGTATATATATATATAGGAGTGAGCGGATGAGTCTATAACCAGTGAGTTATTCATAAATTGCAGTCAGAAAAGACTGCATTAACTATAAATAAACAATGGTCAACCTTGGTGAGTTGCCATTAAAGGAACCAATGTATCTCAGCGTCTTTCATAGAAAGTGCAGCACCAGGTAGACGTAATGTATGTAATGTATGTTCCTAGTGTCAATAGGCCAGTTGGGGAGATCACTCATATCCATTAAACCGGCCTGTTAAGCAGTTGGGCTACAGGGAGCCTAATCACCCAAAAGGACTACTGGATTCCTGTTACATAGCAGAGGGGCTGCTGCCCCCGGGAACTGTTAGTTTGAGTCAAAATACATGGGAAAACTAATATCAGAAACATTTCTGTCCAACACAGTCACTGGGAAGCTTTAGCCCCTGAAAGGTTTTGTAAATCTATCAAAAAAGCAAAAGACATTGAGAGATTCGTTGGTGTGAATACCTTGCCATCACAAAAGCAGCAATTGCACACAGATGTTATATGTTAATCTACTTTGTTTGGGAAATGTCGCCTTTAAACAGGTAAACATTTATTAAAACACTAAGTATCATTTGGGCTATACATGGATACATGAATAACATTTATGTATCCACAAACAACAGACACAGGCGTTGTCTGAACACTGAAGGGTATTTAGCCAATTCCCTGCCCTTTTCTAAAGGTTTTTCATTTGAATCACAGGATATAAATCAGGAAATATGCTTAATGCATAGACAGGATAGGAAACAGAGACCAGGAGAACCTCTACCTCATGCAGTTGGCCAAGAGCGGCAGAGAACCTTCCTCTTCGTGCTGTTGTGGTGCTGTGGGTTTAGAGGAAGCCCAGGCCATCACCAAAAGGAATCAACTTTTCCCTTTAAATAATAGTTACGTGTGTAAAATTGTATATAAATGTTAAGTGGGTGCTTGTGCCCAATTTATATTTATATATTTATTACAGATAAACACCGTCAACATTTACAGTGTTCGGTTTAAATGTCATGGCTTTTATATCCCATTTTACTCTGACTCTATTTATTTGGTTCTCCTAGAGGAATGAGTCACAGGCAAATTTAACTAATTAGCTTATCAGTTGACGGATGCAAACAATGTTGAAAATTCTTCCCAGTTCATAGTCTGTTGAAAGCTGGATGCTTAGTGCAATGACTCATAAGTAGGTTGTATCATCAGATCAATGTCTGAGAAAATACTTGGTTATATTTTTGCTCTAATTATTTCAACATAAGGGGGGGTTGGTTTGATTCAGTTATTTGAGCACTTTTTGGGGCCTCAAACATTTTAACCTATATCACAAGAAAAAGATGAAAGAGATCACTTTCCACCTTGTAAAAATGTAAATAAGTTAACTAGGTATGATATTTATTTAAAAACTGAAATGGGTCATATCAATCAATGAAATTAGTTGGTATGTTTTAGAGATGTGGGAATTATCTCAAAGAGACAAAATATCCAGCAGCGGTGAAGCAGAAATAATGAAAGAAATTACACATTACGAATGTCAAATTAGGGATATGATAGAAAGGATAGTGAGGGTTTAAGTCTATTGCTGGCTAGTTCTGGTTCTCAAGCATAGATGACTCAAGTGAAAAATAAGAATAAATTAGCTTTCTTGTCTTCCAGATATGATAAGATCTTCTGGTTCTAGAATTTGCCATACCGCATCAGTTTTCCTATACAATGATAATTCATGAATTAATGATAGTTATAGTAAGCTAATATATTCAGTTGGCACATTTAGGTTCTACATTATAATTTCAGAGAACTCTAGAC
The DNA here is from genome assembly GCA_009364415.1 of Spea multiplicata. Taxonomy (NCBI): domain Eukaryota; kingdom Metazoa; phylum Chordata; class Amphibia; order Anura; family Pelobatidae; genus Spea; species Spea multiplicata. The sequence goes on along the minus strand of VKOC01018834.1, from coordinate 26,647 downwards.
AGGGGACCGAATTATTTTCATTGGAATCCCTATAGGAACACTCAGCGTAATGTTTGACCAGAAGAACTAATCCTGGATATCGCATGACTGGGAACAGAGGCAGTCTCCAGGTCTGAAGATAAAGGGACTTTATTGGAGCAAAATACAATAAAACCAAGCTGTCAATGCTGAACTGCCTCACTGTATACTGCACTGTACTGTCTATGCTTCAGGAAACAAATATTGTTCTTCCTCTGGATTTCCCCTTTAATTTATGAGCAATTTCAACAGGTTTCCATACCTCTTCATGTTGGCACAGTGAATATATTTGTATATATTTAAAGAGAGAGAGAGAGTTTCCTACTCTTCTGTTTTACTAGTGGTTACAGTTATTGTGGCAATGCAAACAATGCAAATGGCAAATTCTTTAAGTAAAATGCGGATGGCAGGTTTTACAATCCTGTGCAATTTCCACAGTTTTCTATTTATTAAGCAACTGATAAATTACAGACCTCAGAAAAAGGAATAATATTAAACACATAACCTACTTTAGATTTTCTAAATATGTTTTGAAAATATTTTTTAAAGAAATAATCAGGTTTAGTCTAGACAAAATGGTTACATTCTTCTGCAAATTCCTATTTCCAGATTCCTATGTCTCCTGCGCTCCCTGTAATACACTACAGTAGTTACTACAGCTTCTCAAATCCACCCAACAGCAATACATTTTTTTGCACTAAAATAAACTATTAATTACCATGCAGTATTGTATATGAATATAGCATTAATATCAGCCTCTGCTAAGCTAACTGCCACTGTATCACACTCCATCTCCTATCAATCTGCTGCTCCTGACAAGTTAACCCCTTAAAGACAAAGCCTGTACATGTACTGGCTGCTGTTAAACAGCTGCATCTCCGCGATTGTGGCGTTTTCGCCACAATTGGCAGCTTTGCAGCATCCACAAAGCCTCACAAGTGAGGCTGACCTTAGACCCGGGGAGGAAAGCTCTCCCCACAAAAAATCGGCAATCACTTCCTATGCATAATCAGTGTTGCTGACATGCCTCGATATCGAGACATGTAGCAACACAACCTCCCTACCCCGATAGCCTTGTGATTGCCTTGAAGAACAACCACAGGTGCCATCAAGTAAATGACGTTGCCGCCACTCACAAGATGGCGTCGACAACTGAAAAATTAGTTCATAGAGGGTCTATCCTGCAGGTTGAATGTGGGTACTGCACATTTACACTGGGTAAATTTCATTGGCCAGCTTCAAAGATACTTGAAATAGCACATGGGGCGGAATGACCAGCTTTGGGTACAAAATGGTTTTGAAATAGCAAAACCCTACTAGTACTTATTGCCCCATAATTTATGGAAAAAAGCAAAACAAAAACCATAAAAACATTGGGTATTTCTAAACTCAGGACAAATAGTAGAATCTATTTAGCAGGTTTTTGCAGCCTGCCCTTTAGTATTGATTCATAAAATGTTCCCCTGCAGTATGGGGGGTGTATATCTGACTAATTGGTTCACTTTCATGAATCTTTACATCCCCATACTACAGGACAGCATTTTATCTGGGCTGGTCGGCAATATGTAAAAATGATATGTGTCCTGGAAAACATGGCCAATGTGGTCCCAATGCCCCCCACACCCTTGTGTATTGCTCCCAGCTTGTCCCAGATTGTATATGGATCCCACCACCCAGCCCCCCTTAGTATTGATTTATGTGATGCCCCCAAGTCAGCACCCCTTGTGAATTAATGCCCCACACCTTGCATATTGTCCCTTCCCCCTTAGTATCATGTTCTGGCACCCAGATTGCATTCAAAGGACCTGCCCTAATGCACCTATATTGGAAGCATAGGACTTGTCATCTTTGCCCCCAAAAAGCCTACATGTAGCATCCTAGCCTCAAAGAGCTCCCCTGTGCCTTGCTTCTCCACACTTACACATCCATGCTATCACGCACACAAATAAATTCATAAATTTACTAATTCACATACATTCATTCACTCATTTATATACTCATTCACATATACTCATTCATTCACTCATCCACAGTTACTCATTCATTAACAGATACACATTCCCTCAGTCACACATTCATTCATTTGAATTTCCCAGGGGGGCCAGCCCGGACCTGACTGGGCCTATTTTCAGGTAGTTGCCTAGAGCTGCAGCTTTATCAGCCCTACCTTGCTATTCTATCACCATGCTATCACACATATTTATAAATATACTCATTCACAAACATTAATTCATTCTCATTCATTCACAGATTCCCTCCCTCAATCACGCATACTCATTCAAATTTCCCGGGGGGCCAGCCCGGACCTGACTAGGCCTGTTTTCAGGTAGTAGCCTGGAGCTGCAGCTCCATCAGCCCCTACCTTAATCTGGCTCTGCATTTAGTTAAATATTTATTTTATTGTATCAAGGGCTATTAAAATGATTAAAAATGCAAAAAAAAATATAATTAAATACATAATAGAAACTAATTGCAAAGTGTCCTAATGCGCCTAATAATTGAATCCTTTCAACCAGATACATATGTGTAAGGTTATCACCCTGTTTTACAAATAATAGCTATTAGGAGAATAGCCACTGCATTCACCTCAATCAATGCATTCATTAAAAGATACACAAAACCTTTCACTAAATTTCACATGGGATGTGTAAAACTGTGAAGGAACTTTGTTCAGGTCCGTTCACTAAACCCTGGGTTCAGGTCACCAGAGAACTTGGGTATTGTCTACATATAACCAACCTGCAAATTTTGGAAACTGCATTCAAATGGCTCTATATTTACTCTACAGGGAGGGCCAGGATTTAGCAGATCATGCTAAGAATTTGCATTTATCCTATTTACTGCTGAGTCAGGCTAAATATTGTATTCATATCAATAGTTCCAACCTTAGTCCAACATAAGAGAAAAACAAAACAAAAAGTAAAAACCTTTAAAGCCGCACTCTGAGCTAAAATTCCATTTTTTAATAAATCAGGTAATTTTAAAATCTGATGGATAGCAACAATACAAACACATGTATACAAACTACAGTGAGTATGGATATCAATTACGCATTTAATTCATAGAGCGATCAATAGTAGAAATAAAACAAACATATAATTGCATAAATATGTGCAAAGTCCACAATATTGTCCTCATAGAGTCATATTGCCAATAATATCATAGTCATATTGAGGCAGTAAAAGATCAGCAAAGTATGCAAATCCACTATTTCACTTCGATCCAAAATGAGTAAAATGGTAGCACTTGTTATACAGATCCCAGATACCGCTTCCAGATGGGCAACTACCAAATAATGTTAGGACCTTACTCGAACCACCCTCTCCGCCTAAATTGCAGACATATGATAAGGCTAGCCTGTAGTTAGCCTGTAGTTGTCCTCCCAAAGCTTCCACGTCCCAGAAGCTGAGAGATACATCCAGGCCTGCAGCTACAATTGTTCTAACCCGAGGGGCGCGTTACTGGTATTTTGGGGGGGCTAGCGTCATTTAGGTCTCTTAATATATCTCCATTACTCATTCCTGTTCACCTCATGGTCAATATCATGCAAGGAGTCAGAGATCACAGAGATCATGACTTTATTACGTAACCATTTAGGTAGTTTGGCTCAGTGAAGTAGTCAGACTAGAGGACTGCATTGGGAGGCGGGTCCTGCGGGTCCCACGGGAACCGCCAAAAAACTTAAGGGTGCGGGCAGTCTGAGCAAGAGGACAGGTCCTCCTTTGCTGGCGTGTTCCAGGGTCAGATGTCACCTCCTCACCTTCTCTTAGAGCTTTGACTATCCCTACTTTGACAGAAGAATTAACTTGAATTCCATTCTCAGCCTCAGCTAGGAAAACAGAACTATCCCAGCTCCTGTTCACCAAACGCCTATCTGCCCCTCTCAGGTGTAGCTCTCCACAATCAAGCTCTGAGGATTTGGCCCAAATAAGAGACATGCTCACATCTCTAGTTGCCTCCCTAGGAAGGGGGACCTCAGCGGGACACTCCCACCGACATCACGGGACCGCCCGCTAATGTCAGTGGGCAGTTCTGGTTGTGCCCCGCAAAGGAAAGCTCTGAGTAGCCAGAGCCCAGAAGTTCCCAGGTATGCCTATATCCCCTAGAGACTCCCACCCCTCACACTTACATATCCCAATCAAAAGCACCCCAATCAAAAAGCACTTACCCACACACATACATGCTCCCTGTCCATTTCGCTACATTAATTCCCAGGGGCCTGGTACATTTTCTATTAGGTCTCCTTCGATTTCCCCAGTCCATTTTATTCAGGGAGATCTTAGGAAAGACATGTTAATTTAATATCCCTTCTTGTTAGAATATTCTTTGTCTTGAATATCTAAACTTCTCCAGTGACCAAACAGCAATCAAGACCACAGCTATAAAGTCTTCTTAAGCTGGTTTATTCAATTACAAATTAATATACATACAGTACTGGTTTCTGGAACAAATGGTGGTAACAGGTACTGTAGGTTCAGTATTCCTGGTGAGATGAAGGTGAAAGAGCACAGAAAGAGACCATGCCCTTGTACCAATGAATATTTATACCCCTTTACATTCAGTTAAGGTATACGTTAAGGAATCCTATTGGAGCAGTTATAGGATACACTGGCATTCCACGGAAAGCCCTCTAAGCTACGTCACATAATTGATAACATATGCTTACACTCAAGTTGCAATCAGGCCTAAAATGTGTAGAACAGAATATAAGTATAAAATGATTTCTTACACTTCTGATCTACTTGCATGACTTGGCTGATAATAAATCTTTCTCTTGCAGAGCTTAAATCAAAAGACCCCATACTCTCTAAGAAATTATCTGTCCTAGAATTCGTTCTGGCCTTCAGCCTTCATAGAGATGTTATCTGTTCGCCCTTCTATTATCCTAATAGAAGGGCGGACTTAGATCATCATTTATAAAAAAAAGTAGTGAAACTAGGTTACAAATATGGAGGCTGCAGCAGTCTGGGGCAAAGAATGGACAGGTGAAACTGTCACCTTTTTATGGATAATCTAGCTACTGCTGAAATCATCAATAAGGGCAGGTTATCCTTATTATGTGGTTCATGAAGAAAGTAACTACAGTCAGCTGTCAGTATGTCATACATTTTTCATAGTTTGCGCTCATGCGCCAGGAGTTCAGAATATAGGTTTTTCGAGGTCCACTTTACTGCGGCTGCAATTCCAACTTCCTCTCTGCCTTTCGACCAGCTCCTTGTAATTTATAAAGGCATCTTGACACAGCATGACACAGCATACTATCATAAGACCATTGTCTAGCAGTACAGTGAAATCCTTTGATAGAGCTTGGTACCTATTTTGTATGTTTTTAGATACCACCTTACCATCCTTACAGGAGTGCAATATCACATATCATTGTTTTTCCTATGTAAAGCCCTTCATTCTGATGCCCATTTGGGAGCAATATCAGGGATCTGTATATGAATGCTACAATTTACCTCACTTTGGATCTGGACCCTTCTGTAATATCTCTGCCCTGCTTGGAGAAGTGGAATACTAGATTTGCGTACGTGGATTTCACTATATTCTCATGATCATGCTGTAGCCACCTGAGTTTCCTGACAATTTGTATTGGGTATCCTGTATGCCTATAGAAAGGACTGTTTGGTTGACCGTTTACTTCCCCAGTATGACTTTAACATTCTTGCCAACTGATTTTCCCAGGACAGTCCAAGGCTTTGGGGGCTTGTTCTTGGACATGTCCCTGGAAATCAGCAGTTGTGGTGTTGTCCAGGTGCAGGGCTGGCTGGGAAGATCATGGATCTCAACCTAACCAGCCCAGAATAAAGGGAGTGTGAGGTCGGTTTCTTCTTAAAATTGTGGGATACCAATATAATAAACCACTTGATATGTAAAAACAGCAAGTAAATGACCTGTAATATCCGGCCATTTGAAATACCAACACAGGAAAAGTTTGTCCACAGTTGAAGTATTTATAGCTAGAAGGGAGGGCACACCAAGGCCATTTTAATCTGTCTGCCATTTCATAACTCTTTCTTTGAGACCTTGATCTCTACTTAAAATACTATCTGCCATGGCAACCATTCCATATGCTGCTTTCTCAGCCACTAAATATTTTCTAAAGTTAATAATTTATTATGTGTTATTTTATTCTAAGATTGCATAAAAACAAGAATAGAATGTTTTATTGACACATTTTTGTAAAGCTTTTCTGAGGCAATTGTGAAAAACCAAAACTAGAATAAATGTGAAATGTTAAAACAAGGGAAGATAGTTACTAATCATATACTCTGTGATCTTATTCTACGGAGCTACAATATAAAAATAATACAACCTAAAAAATACCAGGAGGTCATTTGTATTCATAGGAGGTGCGGACTTCTTTATAAATGCTTTCTCATTCAGGGTCTATGTGTTTGCTGCTTCTGGGCATCTGTATTATTGGGTGATGTAGCCACCAGTCAGGAAGCCATTGTTTAGAGGCCTGTAGAGGCTAGCATTTCCACAACCCTCCAGGCTATGGTGGGTCAAAGGGAGAGCTGTAATGGGCTCCTAAAGAAAACCTTGGCCCAGAGCAGCTGCCTCTTTTGCCCTATGTCAAAAGACAACCTTGCGTAAGATTTGAGGACCCAGGTTTATGTGGCCAGGTTTATGTGGATCTTGATTCTCCAACTCACCTAAACAAAATTAAAGTCAGAAAGATGACACTGGTTCTCATACTGGATAACATTTCAAGAGTTTGTGTTAATGCAGTTTTTTGTAGTGCATTAGGAGCCTTAAATTAATTATACAAACAAAACAAAATGAAAATGTGGTTATTACCTTTTCAGACTTTTTTGCTTTCTAAAGCATCTTTATGCAATTTCAGCACACTCATCTATTGCGTAAAACAGTGAAAAAAAGGAATTTATTGGAACACTTAAAAATGAAATGTTAATCCAGACATAGGTGAAAGCAATTGGACATTGGACATGAATTCTTGAAAAATGCAGCAAATACTGATCTCAATATCAGACATGGCTTCTCTCTACTTTTTGCTCTGTACTATGGTCACTAAGTGACTGCACATTAAAATAGAAAGCATAACTAATAGGTAAATTAGAATATAGTTTGTTATTTCATAAAATTAAATTGTGATTGTCACACCAGATAATGTTAACTGTGATTTTTTGTAGCATGTATATTGGGAGGTAAGCTCTTTCTTGACCTTACATTTAATAGAACTTGGTGTGTTTGACCATCAGAATGTCATCCTGTGTTTGTCTGTTTTTTACTGTTCTTAATTGGTATTCTGGTAACCCAGCCAGGTTATTAATTGGTCTCTAATAAGTGATTCTTGAGCTGGCAGAGGTCCCAGAATAGGTCGCCTGCTATAACCAACATCCCTCTGTGTCTGTCCTTTCATCTCATTGGTGGTTAAATGCCAATGATAATTTCTGGCTAAGAGCGCACCTTGTTGTGTATCTAGTCAAGAGCATTCAACTGAGGTCCAAGTGAGGCCCCAATATGTAGGTAATCACCAGGTATCAAGACTGAAAAGCCAAGGTACAAAGTACAAAGAACTGGCCAAATGTTAGGGTAACAGGCAACACAGCCAAAGTCTGAAAAAGCATGCAAATGTAGAATAAAAATAAGCTAGAAAATACATCAAATTTAAGCATGCCAAGTCCTCAAGTCCAAGGCATAATGAATTGTAGATTTGAATAATAGTCAAATGTAGAGTGTTTTAGGGAGCAGGAACCAGACTACTAAAATATTAAAAGAACACTTTTATTTTAATAACCAAGCAAAAAAAGCTAAATCGTGATCCAGGTGCGTATACCAATAGTCAAGCCAGGGTCAGGAATAGGGAGATCAGCAATGTCAGGAATAAGCCAGGAATTAGGAGCCACGAGGTACATCAGAGAAAGCCAGGCCATGCACAGGTAATCAGGAAGACAGGAGAATGCACTTGCAGCCAGAAACAACACAAGGGCAAGTGGGAAATGGGCTTCACTGCTTAAATAGCCAGGAAGGGATTGGCTGATGAGAATCAGGTGAGTAACCATTATAACAGCGGAGTAAAGGCGATTCGTTAAACATCAGCTGAGTCAGCCTGACAAAGGAAAGAAACGGCTGTTCTTTATCATCGGAGTGCAAAAACACAGACAGTTCAGCCAAAACGTGATGCGTCATGCATCTTGAGGGTACGTCAGTCTGTACCTGCATCATGAGTTCTTTACTGACTAGGAATGCACTTATGAATGTAACCTGGTGCTCTGGTTCAATGTCTCCATTTAGTGTGATTATTTGCTAGTACAAAAGGAACCCACACACAAATACATAATAATCATAATGATCTGACACTTTAAGTTAACTTTGGGTTGCTGTTTTGCATAAATGAGAATTGTTTACCAGATTTTACTGTTTTGATTCTTTGGAAAAAAAATTGTTTTTGTTCTGTGCATCACATGAGCTCCTGCCGTATCATTGTCATAATGTTACATTCTCACAAACAAGCCAGAGATTCTTGATGCTGGCCTTTGAGTATCTTCAAGGATAGCAGGGCAGGTTTTCAGAAGCTCGTTATAGCACAGGAAGTCTGATTGTTAGGTCCCACATATTACATAAGCATATCCTAAAATATTACACTTTCATGTGAAATATTGTTGGTGTTGATAAACCATGATTATGATGTTGACTGGTTATTGATCTAAATTGCTCTAAGTTTTGCCTTTAAAACAATATGTACCTAGATTTCCAGTGAACACTCTTTATCTGTTATAAACACAGAAGGGCCAGCAAAGGTGTTTCAACATTTTGCTTGCCCCAGTTGCTTGATGGTGCCAACCTTTCCTTGGTTGTTACATATAGAAGCAACACATAATTTGGGTTGCCACCATTGTTCTAGCTACCAAAAAAAAAATCGATATTATAACTTATAGATATATGCGAGTACTAACTCACAGAAAAGACAGACAATCTATAGAGAGCTACATCAAAGTAGACAAATATTTGCTTCAAACATTGGTTTAAGGTGTAACTCTTGTAGTTACTTTATATAATCCCTGTCTTTGATTGCAATTAGCATTGGTCTATTGTAGAGGATTCATAATAAAGAATACAAAAAAACACTAGTTATTTATGTTACCATAAATTTATGGTAATTTTATATGTTATATAAAATTATATATTAAAATATCCCATTTAATCAACATAAATGATTTCACACTAACCATAATAAACTGTGCCAATAACAAGCAAATCACAAGTTAGTAACTGAATTTTCTGTGTTATTGTCTGCCTTTTTGTTTCACTGTTGATATGATGTTTCTTATAATAACTACTAAGATCATTATCCTGGAAATAAATTATTAGAACTATGTTCTCATGTAATTGAGCCAAATGCTATTTTAAGTTACATTTTAATGGGTGTCGATGTCTCACAAACCATGCAAAATGAAGGTGGAGTTTTGTTGTTGTGAGACTATATTGTTGTCAAATTACAGTACATCAGATTATTCGTTTGACGAAACGTTTTGCCAAAACTTGTTATGACCACACTTTGTTCTGCTTTCAACGTAAGTCGAATTGTAATTAAAAACAATGAACACTGTGATAGATTGAGGCGTAATAGACCAGCCCATTACCGTGTTTACATTTCCTTTAGCATTGCCACGTAATATAATTCTTAGTATATTTGCTCTAAACAGAGCCAGACTGGGTATGGAAAGGAGTTATGGCATCAGCGCAGCTCCAGTGCTGCTCAGCAGGGCCGCCTGGCCCACCCGGAAATCTCCCAGTTTCCCAGTAGGCCAGTCCAGCCATGGCTCTAGAACTGTGACATTAGATCTGTGCATTCAGATCTGTAGGAAGTTTCATGCATTAGTATGAGTCTCCGATAACAAGGAGGGACCCCCAGAAGAAAAACCCCAAACCTAATGGCAATACCACTGAAACTAATCATGCTTCGTTCATTTGTTTGCCTAGAGATGAGTCATTTCACCCAAAACACCAACTTATAATGTGAGGAAAATAAAAAATCTCAGGAGTTTTGTTGACCTCAAGATACTTCTGCTGGAAGGCGGTTCCACATAGCCACCATGCCCCTTTGTATAGTAAACCTTCAAATGCCAGGCCTTGATAGCTACAAGCAGGCCACAACTTTGTATATATCCCAGCTCGAGCACAGGCGTCTTTTTTTTTCTGTTCATGGATACACAAATTGATGGTCCTGTTTTTAGCCTAGAGATAGAAACACCTGATTTACAATATAGCACATGTACTTTAAACGTAGGGGTGCTATCACAGAAACAGGTGGCCATTCCATAGCATCTCCATTACTCAAATGGTGAAAGGAACATGATTTGGATATAATGTCTCTGCCTTCTACAAGCTTGAGTCTTGTATGATCATAAGCAATAACACTCATTATGTAGACATTTTCATTAAGCTTCATTGCAATAAGCCTTCTGCTCGGAATTGTTTTAAACCCCTATGCACAGTATACAAAGCACTATGCTAATAATGGGTTGATCAACAGATATAAAGTATTTCATTCATGGGTAAGTAACCTCCTATCTGGGGCTTGTTTTGTTTGAAGGCAGGGTAGAGTTCTTAATTTATTGATAACACGAACTACGCAAGTGTCCCAGAGTGACTAAGACAGGACTCAGAAAGTATCTCTTAAAACTATAGTATTGTGATTAACCGATCACAGGCTTTAAGAACCCATACACTAAGAATGTACTGATATTACATATAAGATTTAATTCCAGAGAGAAATGTGCTAAGTGGATTATAACTAATCTTTGAACAACGCTTATGTAAAATAAATATTATTTTTAAACTACCATGTTGCATTCTAATTTTCTAAATCCATATGGAATTTATAATTAGGCGTTCCTCTTAAATTATTTGACACAATTGTAATGAAGTCCAAATTATTACATGGCAGCATGCTGTGTTAACATTACTTCAAATACTATATCTTGCTATTTACATGGTTGTTGGGTTTACAAGTCGTCCATCTTCTACTCTTATACAACATGCATGTAGCGATCTATTCCTGATTAGTTATAGGAATTTTATGCATTTTTATCTGATTTACTTATCTTTAGTCAAAGGTGGGGATATTACATGTTTTGGAACAGTTAATGCAAAAGCAATAAGGTACAATATACGTTGATGATATATATTAGATGTATTGTAAGGAAGTTTTACTTTACTGAAAGGGTGATAGATAAGTATATGGAACAGCTTCAAAACTAGTTTTGAGTCTTCATTAGAATAGGTGGGCCGAATGGTTTTTATGTGCTGTCAAATTCTATGTTACTAATACTATTGCTGCTACTGCCTTCCTTTAATTTTAGTTCAATATTTATTTTGGTCAAAATGCCTTTCGTTCATTGTTATTAAAAACATGCAAATACAAAGTATACATAGAGAATAGACAAAAATATAACATTAAGACATTCATACATTATATATCATTACAAATCTTTCAAATTTGGCTTCCCTATTTAATTAAATCAAAGCGATTCAGAATATCAGGGTATGATCTCATAGAAGGTAGTGGACCTTTTGTTAAGCTCCAGGGCTGGACTGGCCCACCAGGATACCGGAAAAATTTCCCGGTGGGCCGGCAGATCCGTGGGCGGGACTGGAAGCCTCCTCCGGCGCCAGGGGCGGGCTGGGCAGGGGGACAATTGCCCCCCAGGCGTTATGTGCTGATGCAGCTATCCGGCGCTACTTTAATTTTTTTTTTTTTAATTTAATATACCGGACGGCTTGTCATATTAATTTTTTTTTAAAAAAAGTATTAAAGTAGCGCCGGCTGCATCAGCACCCAGCGATGTGCGATGGCCGTCTAGTGATGGGAGCAGCGTGAGGGGTGAAATCTCCGCCCCCTCGCATCACTATGCGGCCATCAGATTGCTGGAAATCTAATCTAAATGGCTGATGCCACCGGCTGGCGCTACTTTAATACTTTTTTTTTTTTACTTAATATGGCAAGCCGATCCGGCATACTAAATTTTAAAAAAAAGTATTAAAGTAGCTCCGGACGGCGGCATCAGCATGCATCGGCCGTTTAGATTACATTTCCAGCAATCTGATGGCCGCATAGTGATGGCCGCAGCGTGAGGGGTGGAGGCTCCGCCCCTCGCACTCAGACTGCTGGAGCACCGGATGTCGAGTCACTGACTTCCTGTTAGCATAGAAAACGGCAGTCTGCAGCTACCAGAGGACGGAGGTCAAGAGGGAAAAGCCCCAAAGTGGAAGAAGTAGAAGGTCAGTAAACAAATTTATTTTTTGAGCAAACTGTATAATATGTTTTATGTAAAAGCCTTATGCCCTCCTATATAACACTCTGCTTCCCTGATATGCCTTATACCCTCCTATATGCCACTCCTGAGTGGCATATAGGGGTATAAGCCATTTCTGGAGGCAGAGTGGCATATAGGGGTTAAAATGCATATCATGGAGCAGAGTGGCATATAGGAAGGCATAAGGCTTTTCTGGATGCAGAGTGCTCCATGATATACCTTTTAACCCCCTTTATCCCACTCTGTCTCCAGAAATGCCTTTTAACCCCCTATATGCTACTCTGCCTATATAAATGCCTTTTAACCCCCTATATGCCCCTCTGCCTCCAGAAATGCCTTATACCCCCCTATATGCCACTCTGTCCCATGATATGCCTTTTAGCCCCTATATGGCAGAGTGGCATATAGGGGGTATAAGGCATTTCTGGAGGCAGAGGGGCATATAGGGGGTTAAAAGTCATATCAGGGGGCAGAGTGGCAAGCCTGGGGCAGATGTGCATAACTGGGGGGCACGTTGACAAATAAAAAGAAAATAAAAACAAAAATGTCTCAATCATAGCTTTTATTAAATATGAAAAAATAGTTTACATGAATTAATAAAGAAATATAAGTTTCTTACCAGAATATTGTGAAGAATAATGTGATCAGTGTTTTGTTCCACTAAATAAAATGGAACTTTTTCATCTAAATATGTTTGCAGTAGCAAATGTTTTGATTCCATTATGTCTAATCTATTTAATTTATTAGGGCCTTTTAACACATTTGCTTTCTGGCATTCGGGACTCGGGTATGTATGATGGGTGCGTGTGGGTATAAGAGCTCGACCGCAAGATAAACTATATGGGGCTGGTCTCCAAATGTTTCCCGGGCTGTCCCAGTCCGGCCCTGTTAAGCTCAATATCTGCAATAATTAACTGATATACTCTATATCCAGGGTTTAAATATTTGTTTGATCAGAAAGCAAAGAATGTAAACGCTCAAATATTTAGTTCATTCCCTCGATGTATAGTTCAAAGTTCTATTTGTTTTTTTGGTTTTTTTTTTAACAGCTGCAAGATGCTTGCTCTGTACAGTTCCTTGCTATGTGGTAGGGTATCTGGAAACGTGTTTACTTGTATGTAATTTCTCCTCACTCAAAGTGTCACTTAAAGAAAGAAAATGGAGTAGTAATAATCCTTGTGGTGTGAGCTCTATCAGAGTGAGTATCTCCTGCTCCACCATCAGGGATCATATCCTCGTGGCGTTAACTCAGTCTTTCCTGCTACCCCAACAGGGACCATAACCAGTGATATCCAGGACGAAAACAGAACTTTGCATCGGGCACAACACTGTTCTCCCAATGCCATCTACTTGGCACCCAATGCAAAGCACTTTGATTAACACCCCACAGTCCTGACACTACAGCTAAGGTATACATTGTTGCATATTTGTTGCTAAATACTTTCATAACTGTTTTAGGGATTATTAGTTTATCCCCTTAAGGACAATGGGCGGTCATTAAGGGGTTATCCTTAGCATTTGGTGATGGTAGTCTGAATTTCCCCTACAAAACACCCTTGGTACGAACCATTGTCTACAACACAGTTCTAGTTATTATCATCTTTTCTTTATATAGCACCAAAAGGTTACACAATGCATCGTGTAGTACATACCTCGATAGAGTATGACAAAACTAGACAAGCCAATACATTAGGTAAAGAGGGCCCTGGTCACAATCCCACAGTTTTTGTTTTGTTCCTTGTAAACACAGCAGATGGTGGCAAAGGAAAAGAACAAACTCCCCACCTTAACACTTTTAACCCAGTGTGAGATGTTGCAATTTCTTCTGTTATGTTAAGTCAGACTTGTAAAATGTCATTGTTTTTGCAAACAGTGAAATGCAGCACACCATTGCAAGTAATAATGGTCTGATTGTAGGTTTTAAGAGTGTATTGCAATTTGTTTTGTTTCTTCTATCCTACCCTGAAGGGTTCACAGTAATTGTTTTTGGGTATTATTCATACTTTTATATGACACTTTCTCGTTCCCCCAATGAACCTAGTGGGCACCTGTAAATGGCTGGCACCCATTGCCATAGCCCCTTGTGCCACTTGAAAAAAGGTTGCTCTGGGAGCATAACTGGAATTGACTCTCTGTTAGGGAGAAGAATTGTTAGATGTGGCAAACCGAAAATCTAAACAACATATTATAAGCACAACCTACCCCCTCTGTCCAGTGGCAATCACAGTGTACTCTGGATCATGTGCCAAGAAAGAGTCACCTTGTCTTGTGTGGTAAGAAGGCTTGCCCACAACAATATTACATATATATCTAAAGCAAACATATGAAATGTTAAATTACAACATACAGGTATTTCTGATTATTAGCACTGGGTAGGTATTCTTAGGTAATGGCTCCACTTAATAATATAGAAAAACACTGTTATTTGAACATTCTGTTCTAAAATGTTTACATAGAAATATGACCTGTTTGGAGTATTACTTTAATAGAGACTAGAAATGTTATCCTTGAAGCTGTAACGTGTTTCTGTCAAATTTATTTTGCAGAGATTAGATTAGCTAAATATACCTTTTCACAGAGCTATGCTCTTATAACCACAGTTACCATGGCATTTAAGACATTCGGCTCAATTAGAGCAAATCATGTGTGGCGCCATCAGGATGTTTTGATTCTTCATCACATCTAGTAAACTTTTTTTTATTATATATATAGTTCTAAATAATTTCACAGTTAATAAAAAAAGTATTAAATTATAATAGCAGCATAATTTTTATAACCTCATAAAATTAGCAATTGTTTTCTGCTGTTTCAGGCAGGAAAAAATATTTCTGAAACAAAGATCATTTGGAACAGATGGAATGAATGTGTCTTTTTTCTGGGTCAAGCTATAGGCCTGAATGAAATATCGTGTCAACAGGCCTCTCAGTGGCAGAAGATATATTGACTTTTTTTTATGGAGCGTTATCATTTGAGTGTATGGAAAAAGAAGGTATTGGATCAGTAGTCTAGTCTGACATAATTACATCCTAGCCAGATCATCCTGACACCTAACCAAATTCATATTGTCCAACTCAGTCCTCAATGATCTTGAAGCTTGCAAATGTGTAGTTACAGATTATTTCACGTTGCTTCGTTTAAAATTGCCTTCCTGTTGCAGCACACGTCAACAGAATTTACCCGTAAGCAGCACTTTTCGCACAATATTTATCTGGAACTTCTTGCACACCCACACAGGTCTTGACTTGCTCAGTAAGAATATACAGAGATTTTTCCCCAAAAAATATTTTCTTCAAACAGGGCAACAAAAGGGGGAATCTTCTAGCTAGAGCTTTCCGTTAAAAATAACATCAATTGCACGCTCCCCATTTAATACACCAACTAGGGATATTTTGCACATGCAGGAAGAAATTGTTACCTCATTTTGCAATTTAGAAGATCTGTGCAACCCGACAGATGTCTTTAATAAACTACGCTCTATACACCTGGGTGAGAATGTGCAAAGGAACCTGGATCTGGATCAGGCAATCCTTCTGGAGGAATACATTTTGGGTGGTAAAGTAAAACAAACACCACCTGGAAAAGAGTCTAGATAGACTTAACTTTTAATATATTGAAGTTTTAGATTCCACCTTAATGCTACATTAAACAAATAATCGATTAATTAAAAACTAAGGGAGCTGTAGTTGAGAACTACCGTATTTGCTCCATTATAAGACAAGGTTTTTTCCAGAGCAAATGCTCTAAAAAAATACCCCTTGTCTTATATTCAAGGTTGTCTTCTAATCAGACCTCAAATAGAGGTCTGC
Source organism: Spea multiplicata (assembly GCA_009364415.1). NCBI lineage: Eukaryota > Metazoa > Chordata > Amphibia > Anura > Pelobatidae > Spea > Spea multiplicata. Next base: position 10,536 of record VKOC01018834.1, on the reverse strand, counting down.
CTATAAGACTACGATCCAGATCTCCCGCAGCGCTGCTTCTATGACGGAGAGCCGTGTGTCACATGACCTTCGGGTGCTCCATCATAGAAGCCCTGGCGGAACTGCCGGCAGACATTCACAGGCTGCCAGAGAGAAGGATCCCTTGCAGCGCTGCAGGGGACGTGGATCCTCCTCCCTGGCAGCCGGTGAATGTCTGGGCGATGTGCACAGACAATCTCCGCTGCTGCCGGGGCTTCTGTGACTGAGCACTGGTGTGACGTGACCTTCCGGCGCTCAGCCTTGGCGGAACTGACGGGCAGCAGAGGTTGTCTATGTGCATTGCGTGCCTGGGGAAGCATAGGTAAGTCGGGGGCAGACGCGAACAGAGTGGTATATAGAGGGTTAAAAAGCATATTAGGGAGGCAGAGTGGCATATAGGGGGTAAAAGGCATATCTGGGGGCAGAGTGACATATCAGTGAGGAAGAGGCAGGTATAAGGCATATCAGGGAGGCAGAGTGGCATATAGGCAGATATAAGGCATATCTTGGGCAGAGTGGCATATCAGTGAGGCATACAGGGGGTTAAAAGGCATATCATGGCGGCAGAGTGGCATATAGGGGGTATAAGGCATATTGGGAGAGTCAGAGTGGCAAGCCTTGGGGCAGTTGTGCATAACTGGGGGTTAGGTTGGCAACTAAAAGGAAATTAAAACAAAAAAAATATTTTTTCTCATCATAGTTTTTATTAAATATGAAAATAGTTTATATGTGAATTAATATTTACTAGTAATACATTTTCCTATTAGATAGTCCTATATTTAGGCTTTTTCTTTATTTCCTAAATGAATATTCAAATTTTGGGCGGGGTCATCTTATAATCGAGCAAATACAGTAATATCTCACCGAGTAGTATGTCTCACTTCATCATCCCCCTTGTTTCCTACGCCAATGATCATGTTATAGTTGACACTATATGGAAAGATAAAATAGAAATATCAATTAAGTATTGTCACTGTAAATACTTTTAACAACTCTTTTATGATACAATTATAAAGCAGCTGTGAGAATTTAAACTTCTGACTTCCCCATGACCTCATCAGTTTTCTGCCCTATTTCATCATTGGCATTCATTTTGAGCCCTTTGGTGCTTACGTTGATTTCTTTTATCCCGACCCATCTTGCATTTGCCCTCTGCTACCATGAACAGTTCTATTTGACAATACTCCATGCACTGGCGTAACTACAGGGGTGATGCCCTTCATCCTGGGTGTGTAATTGTGTGCGTGAGCACACAAGTGTACTTGTGTGTGTGTTTGAGCATGGATGGGTACTTGTCTGTGTGTGTGTGTGTGTGTTTGAGCATGGATGGGTACTTTTCTGTGTATGTGTTTGCGCATGGATGTGTACGTGTGTGAGCATGGATGTGTACTTGTGTGTCAGTGTGTGTGAGCATGTTTGTGTAATTATGTGTGTGAGCATGGATGTGTGTGTTAGTGAGTATGACTAAGTGTGTGTAATTTGTATGTTTACATATGTTGCATGTTGGAAAGGGTGCAAGGGGCAAATAAGGCAGACCAGCTATAGAAGTTGGGGGGCAGAACCACTTCCTTCTTCCTGTTACTAATGCCTCTGGCTTTACAACCCAGCACCCTGTTTGCTTTCTGTGATGCTTTTTTTCATTACCTGATTACCTTTAAGTCCTCAGAAATAATTATTGAGGACCTATTACCTAATTACTGAGGTAATCAGATAATCTCTTCTGTTGTCACTGACAGAACAGTGCCCCATTGCTATATTCTGCCCTGAATTTTTTTGTCCTAGGTGTATTATTTTACTTGTTCCAGCAGGAATGTCTGCCTTGTTTCAGACCTTGGCATCATCTGCAAAAATACATACTTTTCCATTAAGATCATTTGTAATTTTGATAATAAAAATATTAAAACGTATGTGTCCCAATACAGATCCCCGAGGTGCCCCATTAGTAATAAGACCCTCCTCTAAATATACACCATTAACTACAACCTTCAAGCTCCTGCCGCTCAACTATTGCCTTATCCATTTTAACATCCAGACCCACACTTTGTAATGTATTTATTAGATTCCTTTGGGGGCAGTGTCAAATGCCTTACTAAAATGCAGATAGGCTATATATATTGCTCCTCCTAGATAGGCTATATCTACTGGTCTATTATTTTAATTACCCAGTCAAAGGAACAAATTACATTTTTTATGAAGATCTCCCTGCATTAAACCTGTGCCGTTTCTGATCTAGCATGGTTTCCATTAATTTCCCAACTACTAACATAAGACTTGCTGGTCTATAATTGGTCAAGTCTTCCCTGTTACATGTTTGTATGAAGTGGATCTACAATTGCGAACTTCCATTGCTCTAGAACAAATTCTGCCAATAGTAACTGGTTAAATAAGCCTGCTACTGGTTTTGCCAGGAGACTCCAAAGCTCATTTAATAACTTTTTGTATATCCCTTCAAGTCCCACAGACTTGTCTGATTTTACTTTGGAGAGTTCCACTGGAACGTCTTCCTCTGTAAACACACATGGTTTACATGTCTCATTGATTCTCCTTTCTAACTGAGGTCCCTCCCTCTCATCTTCCTCTGTAAAAACTATGTATTTAGGCAGTGAGCCTAGATCTTTATCCCTTCATTTGTTTTAAACTAATTATTAATTTATTGCATTTACTCATTTCACAAATATAGCTAAAAAAAGGTGTAATCACCCTTTTTTGTTAACCAAGCAATTGTCTCCTCTGTGTGAGTTTTGGCACATCTAATAGTGCCATTCACTTTTTAAAGATTAGCTTTATGTTTGCTCTCCTCTTCCTCATTCTGAGTTTGCTAAATTCTACCCTATTCTCCTTCAATAACTTTCTTTCTAATATGAGTAACATGGGGATTACAATGCATTTTACATTGTTCTTAGCAAGGTATAAAATGCAGAGGAAACATGCTGAGTTCATTGAATTAGATGTTCTTACTTTAGAAATATCACATTAGACCACCTTAGCATAACACCTCAGTTTTCGATTTAATTACACAAACATTAATTTTTGTATTTATGAACACTAGCATAAAAACTGTGGAATGATTAAGTCAAACTGTTATCTTAATTATATAGCACCGATAGATTATACTGCCTGTACAATGAGGTCATATAAACAATGTCATATTTAAGCAAACAAAGACAGAAGTGTAGAGGGCCTACAAAAAGAAGAACATCGCAACTAGTGAAAAGTTGCATTTTAAGGATATGTATAAAACCTGTTGAACTATGGGACAAGTAAAGGATAGCAACTCAATAAAAACAAGAAGTAAAATGTAAACTTTTTACGGGATATTGGCTATAAAAATTTGAAAAATGAAGAAAAGAACTTATAGGTTAAAAACATTGGTGAAACGTATGTCGGATTAGGCAGGGACTCAGCACACTTAATAGTTGATCAGCAATAGCCAGCACTCACATTGGGAGCCATATATGAACGATTAGCAGCATCTCTAGTTGGGCTTCTCGTTAGCGGTTTTCCAATGCAGTACTTAATAATTTTGTAACTTGCAGACCAGAGTTTGGTGCTTTCCTGCTTGGGTGGTGTATGTATTGTGGGTGTTTTTGCCAAGTAGGCGTTTTAGGTTTACAGGTCCATCTTTAATGTTTGTCAAATAACTTGTATGGCTAGTGACAATTTCATTTTCAACATAGTTACCTAGGTAATAAGATGGAAAATGCCAAGTAGGCATTTTAGGTTGAGCTGTCTTTAAAAGGCTTAGCATAGTTTCGTAGTGTAGTAGACGGCAGTACCGGATTATTTTATCCATAGGGATAATGCTGCATTCACCGGTGTTTCTAAACTATAAATTCTTTTTCATTTTGATTCATTTCTACTATCCAATATCCAATAAAAGTTAAGTTTTACACATGTGCTACTACAATCCTATTATCTTTTGTGTGTTAGGGTTCACGCCCTGGAGTACCAAATCATAGGTCAATCTTAAGCTTACTAATAACAACATGAACACTACAAAAATGCTGTTAGATTACCAGGCACGGAAAGAAAAACACTTAAAAGAAGTCATAAAACGGCAGACAAAACAGGTCCATCTTTAAAGTTTGTAAAATAACCTGTATGCCTAGAGATACTGCATTTTCAACATAGTTACCTAGATAATTAGATGGAAACTTGAGGCCAGGCTTTTCAAATACATCAGTTTGTTGATTTTATAGAAGGAAATAAAGAAAATTCCCCATGTTAACTCATGAAGAAAAAATCCTCAAAGACTCCAGAAGCTACTGAAAATTCCCCTTCTTTTTTGCCATTAAGAAGAATTGCGGTAATAAACCTATGAAATTTTTTTTTGTATCTTAAAATTAGCAATGTATTTGCATTAAAATCCATCTTTTTGTGAATACCACGTTAAGTTACTATTTCTCTTGTTTCTCTGTACCAGCATGTCTTAACCTTAAAGTTAAAAAAAACTTCATGATGTTCCATGGCGTCATGAAAAAAGTGGCTCAAAAACGACATGGGATGTCATGAATAAAGTAGCAGTGTGCTCACTCGTGTACACCGTATGCTACCGAGGCATTCCTCAGAAACCGCCTTTAGCCCTCCATGCGCCAGAATTGTTGTGCAATCACGCAAGTCTTCTTTGATGAATGAAGTATCACATTCTAATGGATAGTGAGTGATGCGGATCGGTCAGAGACTAATCAGCAACCTTAGTAAAGTTAAATAAAAATAATTTTTAAAAAGTAAAAAAACTTATTCAGCAGCAGACTGGATTCCTGTGACTGATGCGTCCCCGTGAAGAGGAGTCCCTCGGGTGCAGAAGCAGTTGAAGTTAAAAAAAAACAAATTAAAAAAAAATCATTAAAAAAAAGCACCAGGCTGGATTCATTTTTCTTGTTGCCCCTTAGCCCAAAAATCATAAAAAAATACATTATCCAGGCTTTATACTTAATACTATTGTTGCTATCCAATTACTAACAGCCTTACTCTCTACTAACTGCTGAAAGAAAACCACTTTATTGTACGTATAAAGCTGCATATTGTGGGATACAAATAACACAAAATCTCTACATGCAAAGGTCATGTTCTCATATTTACACTTTGGCAGTGGATGAATTAGTCAAAACTTAAGAAACAGATGAGAATGTATGATAAACACAGAAATGCTTCTTTCTTCATATATTTTTCAAGGAACACTGTCAAGAATGTGGTTATCTACTTTCAGTGCTATTCTCTTGTAAACGGCAATATTTATATCTTTTTTTTCTTTGTACAATTGTGTACATTATATTCAATTTTTGTTTGCAAAGTTTAAAATGGCAGGATCTCATGAAGAATTAGCATAAACAAATCTTCAGACAGCACTTGCATCTGGAATAAACAGAGAATTCCAGGTGCACGCAGAAAAAGTAAATGCTGATTCCTCACAAAGTATAGAAAAGATCCTGGACGTTCTGGAAGATCTTGATGTATCCCCTGAGTAGTACATTTTTAATTCGAATTACCATGAAAAAAAAATGATAAAAAAAGATAAACAAGAAGATTAAAAAAAAGATTAAAAAAACAAAAAAGATTTTACCTAATTTTGTTTCAGGTAGAACATATACAAATGGCTTTTTAATGCCTTAAAATATTATGTAAAAACTAAGGCTGCTTTATTTTATTTTTTTAAATCTTTTTAATCTGATGCTACTAAAATGTAGGGTTCCATGTGGGATGACACTTATACTGGTTTGTCACAAATCAGTGTTCTTAGTCTTATTGCCCTAGAGGACCATATATAAGATTCTTGGAAGTTACTACTGAGAAAATGGAGGACATTATTAAACCCTAATCTGAACCACTTTTGTGCAACAGGAAACTAATAGAATGACTGCTGAGACTAATGCCACGCATGAAAACTTTCTCAACTGGAGAACATTACAGCACAGCAGAAACTGGTGCTAGCCCAAAAAAAGAAAACATTTATTTGATCAAGCAAGATGAGAAAAGTGGAAGAAATGCCCAAAGAGTATGCTAGGAAACAGCTTTGTAAGTACAAAAACTGATTTATAGTGAAAAGGAAAGGAGGTAAGGAACTATCGGAGTTACATGGAACATCATTCCTAACAATTTTCAAATTAGAGGAAGAAATGTAACTTTGCAGAATAAAGTGGATGCTTCTAAAGAAAAACCATCTTGAAACGCCCGCAAAACTTAAAGAGGTGCGAATGGTTGAAAAACAGCTTGCAGACATGCCTAAGAAAGGTAAAGAGGAAACAGGGTGTCCAGTCATGCTTCTCTCTGAGAATGGCAATGTAAAATTAACCCTTACTAACCTGGAAAAATGCAAAGCTGCAGGTGAAACAACTATAAGTCTAGATGCTATTCCTACTAAAACAGCAAGTGTTCCAGGGGAAAAGCTGAAATGGAGGCTTCCAAAAGACAGGTAGAGACCACACAAGCCCAGAGAAAGTAAATATAGATCAGTGCATGGAAAAGAGGAGGAACTAACACTAGTGGTATTCAGAGATGAAGCTTTATGGTAAAGAGATGTGATTCAGTCTGCGAGCAGCCTCAGTTTCACTGTGGGGTCACGTGACCTCCCATACGTTCCTGGCTCTGTGTGCCGGTTCACAATAGTTCCAACCTGGATCAGTGTGGTCCAGGTCGGAAGTGCCCTTTCTAAACAATTTTGAACCGGTACAAGGAGACAGGAAGAAGGGTACGCAGAAGGGATCGACCCCTGTAGTTATGCCAGTGGATACATAGAAACATAGAAGTTGAATAGAAACATCGAATAGCGCCGTCTCTGTGTGGTGGGCGTGCCCCGTGTACGTGCCGGAGAGGACGTGCGAGCGGCACTTCGAGGAGACCGCCCACCAGCGACAGGACGATGCGGGACGTTGGCGGACTTGGTAGGGATAACAATTGCATTATCTACTTACCTTTAAGTCATCACAAATAATGAATCCTAAATCCATCTTTTCCTTTGTCCCTGGCAGAATAGTGTCCTCAATGCTATATTCTACCTTAGGATTTTTACATTATTTGACATTTATCAACATTAAAGTGTTGCTGCCACACTCGCGACCTTCTTCTAAATTACTTAGGTCATTTGCAGTTTGACTTGTTCCACCAGGCATGTCCACCCTGTTGCAAACCTTTGTATCATCTGTAAAAAGACACACCTTTACATTAAGACCTTCTGTAACGTCACTAATAAAAATATTAAAAAGTACGGGTCCCAATACTGATCCCTGAAATACCCCACTGATAACAAGTCCTTCCTCTGAATATACTCCATTAACTACAACCTTCTGGCTCCTGTCACTGAAGCATTGCTTTATCCCTTCAGGTATTTTAACATCCAAGCCAGATCTAGCCAGATCACCGTGACAGTAAGAGCCCTATTTCAACTGTAATTCCTTAATTAAACAGTACCACTCATAGTCATCATTTAGCATTATTTTGTAATTGAGGTAACTTTAAAAGCAGAATTTCTAAAAATTTTAATAATTCTAAAGTTAGCTTTATTACAAAGTCATGCTAAATAATCTGTAATATATTTGTCTATATATCATATTTCTGGGAACAAAAGCAACATAAAAATATCTAAATGCATTCTGAGAAACGCTGCTTTTGTTTCACATTTCACACAGAGCAGCGTGGTTAAAATTTTACATTTTTATTACCCATTTTTAAATATACTCAATAAAAGTTTTTTTATTTTGCAATAGTGAGACCTTTCCTGACACTTAAATGATGTGATGAGGACAAGAATACCACAGCAGTCATGTTCTGGTGGCCAGTGATACGGCTACAACTTTGTTCTAATGGCTGCAGCTACATCAGGACAGGCTCTGCCACACCGACACCCAAACACACATACCAGGATAGGCTCTGTCACATGGACACCCAAACACACACACACCAGGACAGGCTCTGCTACACGGACACCCAAACATACACCAGGACAGGCTCTGCCATATTGACACCCACATCCAGACGGGCTAAGCTACAACAGTAAAAAAAAAAAAGATTTTTCCACACTGCTTTGTCAGTGACCCCCCCCTTTTGTGTTTTTGTCCCTTTTGTGTATCCCCCAGCATGATCTTTCCTTTAGTATTGATTTATGTAATGGCCCCAGCTGCCCCTACTTGTGTATTAATGTCGCCAGCACAGTTAAAATGCTGCCATGCAGTATGGGGGATGTCAGATATACATCCCATGATCTTCTATGATCTATCCTCATACTGCGGAGCAGCGTTTTATCTGGATTGGTCACTAATATGTAAAAGTTATATGTGTCCTGGAAAATATGGCCGATGTGGTCACCCTAATGCGCCCACACCATTGTGTATTGCCCCACATTGTATATTAATCCCACCACCCAGCCCTCATCAATATTGATTTATGTGATGCCCCCTTGTGATACCCCCCTGTGAATTAATGCTCCCACACCCTTGCCATATTACCCCCCCCCCCTTAGTATCATGTCAGTCCTGGCACCCAGATTGCATCCACAGATCCTGCCCAACACCCAGATTGGAAGCATAGGACTTGCCATGCGCCTGTGACATCCTAGCCTCAAACAGTCTCCCTGTGCCATGCTCCCCCCCTTACACATCCATGCTATCACACACAAATACATCGGTTAACTTGTCAATATACTACCATTACAAATAACTCAATGGTAGTCTAGTGGGTTGGTGCATACTTGCTTGGTAATAGCAAAAGAAAAAGTTGTAGGTGTTGATGGTTAACGGTACATTCCCCATGTCCCAATACAAGGTTCAATAAAAAATGACAGCTTCATAAAGCCAATCCGTGGCAAAATATTCAGATTATGGAGCACAGCTACAAATTCCATATCAGGTAAGTTCTATATTGATGGGATAGCAAGGTTTTTATCATTTTGAGCTACAATTTTAGGCCCATATTCCAGTGTTGGATACTTTTTCATGAAGATTTTATATTTTTATTTTATTATTCATCCTTGCAATGGCATTGCATGATATAATGCCAAATTCTATTATGAGACTAGTTTCTAATAAGAGTGGAGCAGCCATACACAAATACCATTTATGAAAACATTACACAGCTGAATTTAATATTTAGCCACATATGATGATTTATTGTAGTAGTCTTTTTCTTCATTGAGAAATCTCTAATCTGCAGATAATTTTAAATATGATTTGAACCACCATTTAATACATTCAATTCAATACAAAAGACGGTTCTTAAATCTTTTTACAGTCTACTCCAACTTAACTCCTTATCATGTTATAGCGGGCTGTTGACAGTTTTGTCTAGCAATTATTTAACAATCTCAAAGGAAAAAAATACATTATACATTAATTGAATATAAACTATTTTATTGAAAGCAGGGGTATGGAATGTGGTTAGAGGGGCATTTATCTTATGTTTCATTATGCAATGTGCTTAGTATTAACACGGAAATTAAGTGAAGATTAAGTTCATCATGTTAACTCTGCTGAATAAAGAATTATTAATGTTTAGAATTAAAAACATTTTACCACAATGTAACAAACCCCTCACAATGCTGGACCCTCTAGCCAAGAATACCACAGCAGTCATGTTCTGGTGGCCAGTGATACGGCTACAACTTTTTTCTAATGGCTGCAGCTACATTACACACATGTGCAGGCTGTGATAGTATCCCAGATCCTAAGACAAGCTATGCAAACATCTCACAGATAGCAAACTCTAGCCTCTCTTTATACTGAGCTGATATGCACAAGCTCTAGGCCTGTTTTTAGGTGTATTAAAATAGTACACTCACACCTGGGAACTTCTCTGCTCCGGCTACCTGGAGCCTTCCCTTGCAGGACGCGGCCAGGACTGCACACTGATGTCAGCGGGCAGTCCCGCTGACTTTGGCGGGCGGTCCCGCTGATGTTGGTGGGTGGTCCCGCTGATGTTGGTGAGCGGTCTTGCTGATGTTGGTGGGCGGTCCCGCTGATTGCCCCCAGGCCTCTCATCTTCAACAGCTAGTCTGAGCCATCATTGCCCCCAAACAACTTGTCTGTGCCTTCTTTGATCTTTTGCTCCCCCCTCCCAACATACAAAAAAAGGAACACACTTAGACAAATAACACACACTTACTCATACTCCGTAACACTCACTCCATCTCACCCCACTTACACATCCAAGTACACATCCCTGCTCACACACACACACACGAACATATGCATGAAACTAGAATCGTAGACATGTGCACACGAACCAAAAAGATTCAGACAACATTTTGCTTTGTTTTTTGTCAAATGTATAACCCCTCTACTGAAAGCAGGGAGAATACCCCATGATCTTGCATTTTCTGGGTAAAACTCCTACCCTAATGCTTACTTAGAATCTGCATGGTTGTGAAGTTGCAGATTTTAACTGTTCAGGGAGCCTTCGTGACCGGAGGGGAAAGGATATTTCAGGACAGGAAACTGACGATGATTGACAAGCAAAAAACATAAGCTGTAGGACATGTACGGGCTCAAAATGCATTGTTTTCAATGGGTTTTGGGACCGCCCATTGTC